>JAQGBW010000790.1:0-33819 GCA_034698625.1 Julus scanicus | reverse complement strand
GAAACAGCCCTCTCCAACAACGAAACTAACAGTAGTGCGGCGAGAGGGGGGAAATAAGAAGACAACAATTTTAGCTACCCTACAGAGATTATGGGAAGAATAATGAAGAGCCAAATAACAGCGAGGCTTTTCAGCAAATGGAAGAAAAATAGCAAAGTTAGTTAGCCTGCGGTTATAAAAAAACGCCCCCAAAGCAATAGTTTTCGGCCTGGAAGTAAAATTCAACGAGCTTTTTCTGTAAAACAATCTGTATTTTTTGTTAAGTATCGTTTGAAAGCAAATTAATTTTTTTCCCCTAGAAAACACTTATCCGGAATAGTGCATCATTTTTGTAAGACGTTTAGCCCGCCCAGTTTAGACAAATATTAGTTTTAATCATAATTTTATGTTCTTACGTAAACTATTTTTAAAATACGAACATCGAAACGTGCGTGTAAAAACTTAACATGCACACAACACACAAGGTGCAAAAGATACTCAACGAAAAAGCACATTTACTTTTAGCTACACAGACAACGAAAGAATCAAAAATTGGTGCCAAAGTTCGCTCGCAGAAAAGATGGCGAAATGGGTCTCGTATTTCACTTCGTACATTCAGAAATTTTTGTTGCCATTATTATTAGTGTTCAACATTTAAATACAAAGATAATCAATAGACGCGCATTAACAAATGTTTGGGGGGCAGGGGGGGCCATAACCTGTTTTAAAGAGTGAATCTGTAACCGAGAATCCTCTCCGAAGGTTTTAAACTAGCATCTTCCCATTTTCTAGCAATTGTACCAAGAGCCGTTGGAAAACTAAAGCTCATCAAGTGTAATAAGTATGATAACGAGAGAAACGAGACCCCATCGTGCCTCTTAAGAAACTGACAAGAAGAGGCCGGTTAGATCGGTTTCGCTCGGTACGAAGCAAGCAAAAAGACAACAGCATTGACCACCAAAGAGAGAGAGAGAAAGAAGAAAATAAAAGGTTACTTCAAGCAGCACACACACAACACGTCCAAATCCAGCTCCGGAAAGAAAACGATCAGGCGGAGAAGATCATGAGGGTGGAGGAAAGGAGGAGTTAAGGGCCCAAGGACACGAACGTTTAACAAATTTTAAGTTAGCTCAATAATTACAAAGAAACCCAGAGAAAAACCCGAGAGGTCTCGAAACGCCCAAGGTATTCAAATTAAAAATGGTATTTACAAAGCAAGAATTGCCGCTATAAGAGTGCCCGTGGGATGGTGGGTTTGGAGGGAATTAAAAGTGAACAACAAAACAGTGAGCCACGGAACGGTTCGATTTGTTTCTTACCGGGGCGGCAGTTGGGATCCTGGAGGACCATCGGATTGTTTACATAGAGCAGAGGGCAAAGTTTGTGTGGTATCTTCCCTCTTCTCGGCGTAGGAGGGCACTGCGGCGGAAGTTTGGGCTTCGGCGGGGGAAGGTGGACCCGTGGCAGAGCAACTGTTAGTAGCGACATTCATTAGTGCACCCGTGGCGCCGCCATTGGAATGGAACGGCGAGCTCGCGGAAGCGGCGCCCCCACCGCCGTCGCTTCCCTCCCACTTGGAATGGTTACTATCCGTGCTGGCCGGCCTCAGCCCCTTTTGCGGGTGCGATAGCAAGCCGCCGCCCGGCATTAGGCCGGAGGAGGAAACCATGTGGCTTCCCAGCCGCACGTCTGGCCTGTCCACGATCAACTGGCTGCGAGAATGGCCCTTTTGATTCCTGAAAAAAATGGGGGTGGTGGAAATTCGTTTCGTGGTTCTCCTTTCATCGCTACGAACGCTGCGGTCGGTTCATCCTGTGGAAATCCGCAGGATGAACCGCTCGCCCAAAAAAAGTTGCGGTTTCAAGATTTTCACTTCTTTCTCGGGGTCTGGGTTTAATGCGGAAACCGCAATGAAACATTAGCAGTTACGCACTCGCTACGACTAATCCCAACTCGTGTGTGGAATGCATGCTGCGAGTCTATCGTCCGTACGTGTGCTAAAGAAACGTCTGCGTGACATCCACTACTTGTGAAAATTAAGAAACTGCACGGTGCAATGTCGGGTTACAACGTGGAATCTAGAAACCCGTATCTACGAAAAATGCAATCTCGTATCTCAAACCACGCAGTTTCCCCAATTGCCAAAGGGAATCTCGACTAAGATAACTAACGAACACTAGCTCCGGTAAACTACGAAGCACTATAGGGCTTCTGGATACAGAATGCAGTTGACCATTTCATTTACTGGGAGCACGAGAGGGGAGATTTCAAATTAACGAGCCATCACCCGCAAACGAAGGAGAGACAAAAAACTGCAACTACGGTTTTTCTTAAAATGCCACCAAAGACTTCGCTTTTATCTTACCTTGACCTTGCCGTGAAATTATGCCTGTTCGGTCCGTTGGGCTTGTACGACGCCTGCGGAGCCAAACCGTTTATGGAAAATACCTGTCCAAATGCAAAAGTTTAGATTAATATACCTAAGACGAACACTCTTATCCTACTAAATTACGGTAGAACCCGTTAAAGAAGTTTTCCCACTTGTAAGAAGTCTATACTCGATGCAAAGTTAAAAGAAAAAGCTCGTACCACGAATTGGATGTAATTTCAGTTTACTTTTGCTAAGCTTTTTAACCTTAGATTAGCAATTCTGCGAGTATGTACTTACCGAACCGAGGTCGCAATATGCCGAATTGGGAGTCCATGTCTGAAGGACGCTGGGAGGATAGAACGGAGGAAAAGCCGCCTGCGAGGAACCGAAAAGAAACTGAGTATCAAAAGCCAAGACAAACTGCCGCAAACGAGGGATTAAAAAAAAAAAAAACGAGATGAAACTTACATAGACGGGTAGCTGCTGACTATTATAGCCTAAGTTGGGGACATGCGCGGAGTAGGCAAGATACCGTTGTTGCGTTTGCTGCTGCGGTTGCTGAGCAGCTTGTTGCGGCGGCTGCTGCTGGGGTTGCTGTTGCTGCGGAGCGGGTTGTTGGTACATGTTGTTGTCCACGAGTGTCCTATAACCGTTTTTCGGAATATAACCAGCTCTTGCCATAGGTTTGGCTTTGATTCTCGCCTGCCGAAGTGAAAAAACAACCATGAAAACATGTTTTTTGTTGAAATAGTGAAAGTTTTGTGGATGATGTGAATAAAGGCTTAAAGAAAAGGGCATGACTCATATTTCTGGAAACTGACCAATGTAGGTCAGCGCATCTCCCCCTTAATGTCCCATTGCTTGGGGCCTTTTTCTAATTGTACCCGAGTGTGCATTACTAGCCTCTACCATTGTGTTTTTGGATTTTTGAATCATTCTGGTTCCTGCTCTCGACCAGGTTGGTCACCTTTCTAGACGTTTTCAGCAAATGAGGCACATGGCACAAGGCCTAAATAACTTGCACAGTGAATTTGTCGTGGAAATAAATTCCAAGGTGTAGCCAATACTAGGGTGACCCATTGTGTTCCTGCCACGTTTTCAAGAGGCATAAAGTACACTTTTTTCAGAAACAAGGAGTCCAACTTAAATCTGGAGAAAACAACTTATGAAGAAATTCAGGTAAGTGGCATGAATTTTTTTTTATTGCATGTTAACCAAGTTTGGGAACTTGGCAAAATGTTGCCTTTTAACATCCTAGGTCATTAGGCCTAGCGTTCGTTTATACTGGCCCTATTTGTATTCTCTCGGCACTTTAAGACTCCATGAAGCCACAGTAATGTTTAACTTTGTGCAATTTTGAGAAATTGAACAAAATTAACATTAAAAACTGGAAACAAGTGGTCCAAGTGCCAGGGCTAAATTTGTTGGAAAAAACACGTGTTCCCCACCAAGTGGTCAAGACAGAAAGTTCGTAAATTACAATCAGTCAAGTTCATGTAACTAAAAAAAAAAAAACAATGACTCACCATGATGGACTTTCCTTGGAAGGTTATCACTTCCTCTCTTAAATATCTGTAGGCTTTTTGAGCATCTTCGTCGGACTCGAACGTGACGTACCAACTGTTGTTATGAGCAAATTCGCAACTCACAAATTTGGGACAATTCTCGCCTTTAAAGAGCGCCTCCACTTCCTAAACAATAAAACGATTGGAGAAAGTGGGAATAAGCTTCGAGACAATTTCTATTGGTTTTGGAATCGACAAAAACCGAACGAGCGCGAGTCTTACCGACAACGGCGTGGTATCCGCAATTTCTCTAAGGATCACGATGCACCTCTTGTGGTTGGGTCGTACTTTCTCGCCAGATTCGTCGACCTGAACATTCGGCGACTCGCGCAGCACTTCCACGATGAGACTTAAGTCGTTGGTCAACCTTTTGATCTGATTGAAGTTTGAAACTGTCCATATAGCGACGTACTGATCGCTATCCATTTGTGATACCAGATATGAATCGCTAGCCAAATTTTCCCTGAAAACGATTAATGCCCAGATTAAAATATTAACCGCAATATGTATCTTTTCTTTGAAAATTGAGTGTTTCGCTAACTTTTAAACCGAACGAGGGAGGAGTAGTCATCGATATCTTGCACGCAAAATTGCAAAACTTTTTCATGGTAAAAAATTTAACGTGGTTTGGCTAAAGAGCGAATACACGAGTTGAACTTTTAAATTACCAACCTCGAAAAATAGTATTCCAACTGTTGCGTGAGCATTGCTTTGAGTTGTTCCAAGGTTATGGCTCCCTCCCTGGGCTCTTCGTTGGGACCCAAGACGACGTAAGCCAGGCCGTCTTCGTTCTGGCCACCTTCGACGGGCTGCACCATGGTAGAAGGCAAAGGCGCGGAGGTGGCAACGACCGCGGCCGGATATGCCGCGGAGGAGACGCCTGCGGCCGCTGCTTCGGCGATCGGCAACGTATGCGAGCCGTTCGTTGCATAATCGGTTGCGGACATATCGACGCTTGGCAAATCTGCCGGGGGGCCTGGAGTTGCGGGGACGAACACTGTACCGTGCGAACTCAGCTTGTTAACGTCGCCATTTATGTAATGATAGCCTGAAAACGAAACGAATAGATAAATACAGTGTGGAAAGCTTTCGTTAGGAATTTAAAGTTATTAAAAGAAAACCAAATCACATTTTGATTGGGATTAGTAAGAAAACCCAAGATCAACCAAAATAAAAATGAAACATTTTAAAATACTGGATCAAGAAACCAGCACAAATGTCTTTATAAACCATCTCGAACTTATCTGACGTGATTAACGTCAATCTAGCCAGAGTTAATCCAAAGCTATATTTCCCGAGAACTTGCAGGTAAAAAAAAGTCGGTAAAACTCGAAACATCGAGATGGAAATTTGGCAAGAAACCAGACTCAAAAGAAACTAATTTGGTTAAAAAAAAATAAAAATAAATTGTCTGTAGTTATATCTGCATTTGGTATAAAACTCCCATTTGAATTTTAATGTCCATATAAAAAAAAAATGTAATAAAATCAATTCAATAACGTCAATCACTAGTGACGTCATTAAAAAATGACGTTGATCATGATATTCTGATAACCACGGGTAAAGGAACCATTTATTGTTTGAAAAAATTTCAGAATCTGCGACCAGCTCTAAAGAGAAAAAATAAATAAGCCACCGCAATCTACACCCAAAAACCAACTCGTCGAGAGTTCAAAATTTAATATTATTCGATATAAGATCGGACGATTCAAATCGTGCGCCGAGATGTACAAAATAGCTTCTTTTGCATTTCTCATTGATGGGGATGATGCCTCGGCAGCATGCAATTACATTTTTTTAAAGCAATCGGTCAAGGACAAAACCAGCTAATAAGAAGAGGATATGTTCGAGCAGCTTGCAAACACTTCCATAAGTCTTTCCAACTCTTAAGACTTCTGCAATTTCAGCACAATTGCAGGAATTTGATCAAACTAGTTTAATCACATTACACGATTACAATAGATTTGAAGCTATGATCATACATTGTTGACTCGTTATTGAATTTCTAGCCTCCGAGCAGGAAGCATTTTTACATTCCAGGTGATCCTTCGAGCCAAGGAAACCAATGTTTTTAGCTGTTGGACTTAACCGCAAAATGGGACTTGGGACCTTTAAGAAACTTATGCAAGGACCCCTAAGTGGCAATAGGCTTCATATACTATCAAGCCTCAAAGTAGGACACTGATGGGCGTTTTTTGAGGCGAAGAGAGCACAGCTCTTGTATGCCCGTTCCGGAAAGGCAAACAACACCTTTGTACGATCCTCACCTCCAAGTAGGAAGCATCTTAACGTTCCAAACAATTCTCCAAGCCCAGGAAACCAATGCTATATGTGCCCCTTTCACTTAATAACTTCATGCAAGGTTGTACACAATTTTTCTCTGGTCTTAACCGCACACGGGGCCTTTTATTGAACTCATGAAATGTCCCCCAAGTTTCATATAATTCCAAACCTCATAGTAGGGCATTGATGGGTGTTTCTGAGATGCAGCTATAGTAAAGCCTGTTCAGGATGGTCGAACAACACTTTAAGATCATCGCCCTCAAGCAAGAAGCGGCTTTGCATTCCAGGCAATCCTCAAAGCCCAAGAAACCAATGCTTTTAGCTGCCCTTTTACTTAATAAATAAATTCAGGGTTGTACACAAAGTTTGTTCATGTATACGTTGGTCTTAAGCCGCACATAGGGCCTTTTTTAAACATATGCACTGTCCTCTAAGTCCCCAAACCTCAACGTAGGACACTGATGGGAGTTTTTGAGATGCAGCTCCTGTAAAGCCTGTTCAGGATGGTTGAACAACACCTTTCTTGCGATCCTAGCCTCAAAGAAGGACTTGGGATTTGTCTTTGGGGAGAATGTATATTTATCTAATGCCTCTTTTTTTGGTGTAGACGCATAACCTACCAATCTATTTGTAAAAACACGAAACAATAGCAACGTTAGCGATATTGCAAACACACCTAAAGATTAAATTTATCCGTGGAGGAAATAAAACCTGAGCCACGTTCGCCTATCTCCACCCCCCCGAACCTCCATGCGTGCGGCGAAACTAGAGATTCACCTTCCGGCAATTTATTCCCCTCCTCCTTTTCCTTATAAACCGAAAGGTGGACAATATACGTAATAAAACAAGCATTTTTTTTACGGTCAATCCCGATGGGCTTTTTAAAAAAGGCAATCGAGGGGATAGAAAAAAAAAAGGCGATTTTCACCCCCACAAAGACACGCCGCATGCCGAAAGCGATAGTCCTAAAATAAAAGCAGCATTTCGGGGTGATATGCTCTGAGAAAAAGAAGATAGAAAATGCCGAAAAAGGGCGCTCCTAAAACGCAATCGCACGCTGCTAGTAATCGTACGCGTATTTCAATAAAGCTGAACCTGGTTTTTCGCCTTAAAACGGCATAAGGAGAGAAGAGAAAAAAAAAAAAAAAAAAAAGCTGAACACGGATACCAATTGCAACGAGTCATGGCGACGCGCGGGCCTCATTCCCCTTCGCTGCCTGTTAACGCGAGCTTCCCAAGCGTCGATGGCGTTCTCCGGACGCCCGTCGACGCAAATTTCGCACAAAAATTGAGTACCAAATGCACGATCCTACCTAAACAACGAAGCGCAAAATGTGCCTACGTTGCCCTTGATCAGCCGCCATTCAATATGGCTCCCGGGGAGGCAGAGCATGGAAAGACACGGGGCGACCTCTGATGACGGCGCTCCCAAACACGGATTACAGGGTGGGCCGAAATTAAAATATTATATAGGAATTAAAGAATTGTACGGAGCCTCTTGAAGGCTACAGGTCAGCAAAAAAACGCCATATGGAAGGGTGGGTCGTACTCAATTTCAGGAAAATGCTCCCCAAAGTCAGTAGCGACTTTGACATCATTGTTAGATTGAATTTTTACTAAATCCGGAGAATTGCCAGGTAGGCTATTCCATCGTCTAATTGCATGCAAAAAAAGGACCGATAGCAAGCATCAGTCTTGGGGCTCGAAGCTCAGTCAAAGGATACGAGTGATTATGTCTACTCCTAGAGTACTCGTTAGGCGTTAATATATGCGAATTACGAGAAAGATTAAAACGTTTGAATAACCCCATAGATATCTTTTCGCGTCTGGACTTCAACGTGTCCCAATTTAGGTAGTGGGGCATTTCGGTTACACTCGCGGAATGTTGATAACTGCCCTTAACAAATCTGGCTGCCCTACGCTGAACCATCTCTATAACTTGAATATGAACCAACCTGTCATGGTTCCAAACAGGAGTGCAATATTCCAGCATGGGGCGAACCGGAGTTGCGTAGACAGTTTCCGCACATTCTCAAAATACGCGTCGAATGGATCTAAGGCGTTGGTTCGTCGCACAGACAAGTATCAACGATAGCGAGTTAAGCTCATGTTCGACTTTACGGCATAAACACACGAGAAAACATTATGTTTACTGTATTACTGCGAGAAAACTTTGCGTTTAGAGCACTCGAGTCTTCTATAGTCTCCGCACAATTCCAAAAATCCTGTGCACGTAACCAACCGAGAGTCGGTGGCTCGCATGCCTCGTTTCGGTGCCACATTTTTAAAATTTTAATTACGTCATTGATGTAACATTAACTTCCGTTTCTTTCAAATGTCTATATTTGAATCTGGATCCCAAATTTTATTTGATTGGATAAACTGATTAATCATCATCGATTAGTAATCTGGAGCTTTAATAAATTTACGACGTACTTTTAATTAATTTAAAAATTATGGAACCGAAACGCGGCATCGATCTTTTTACAATTTCCAAACACCGAAGAAGGTCCGAACAGATCTAAAAAGTACACCGGGCAAACAATCCCCAGTTTGTTCTTTGTCTGCGTCATACACAGTGGATTCACATTAATTGGGACGCATCGTTAATTAATGGAAGCGATCTAGATTTCGTTCTTCGAGGTTTGTCCCAAATAACTGGAATCCACCGTCGTCGTCGTGTTTGAAAAGAATAAGATCGTGCAAGTGGGAAAGGGCGTTGCAAACAGTTTCTACACAATGCTCCACGTTTTACGCAACAATCTGTTTTTCACGACTTTGCCTACATTTTCAAAAAAATAAAAAATGAAACAATTAAATAGTCGTTTGTGTGTTTATAATGCATTTAAAAGAATTCACCAGACGCAGCAGGATGGGGAACAGCCCTGGAAGAGTTTACAAAAATGATGTGATTTAGAAGAAGGGCGGTAAGCATCTCGGCTTCAAAATTAGTTTACATCCATTCGGGACGAAAACGATTAGTGTACAGAGATTCCTATAACAAGTCTCAAAAGTATGAGAAGAGACCTGCCTCAAACGCTCTGCACTTTGCTTTTGCGAGTTTTCGGGAACCAAATCAAGGTACTTCAATTTGGTTCATGCTTAGAAAAACTCGCTTGATATTTCGTGTACGCATGCATAAAAAACATAAAAATTCATGGCTAAGAAACTGGCAAAGGCCCTGGAAGAGGTCGTTTTTTAAGAATAATTCCCAAAAGGCCCGGAGCCTCATTTTCTAGTTATTGCGTCGAGGGACGGGTGCATGTGACTTCACGGTTCCATGACCCGATCACATATTTGCCACGTCTCGGCACTACGTAACAATGCCCTTTACGTATAAAATCACACGCGACATGCTTACGTAAAGAATCCGGCAGGTTGTTTCTCCACCAAGGATGACCCGACTCGCCGGGCCACTTTTTGGTGGGTAAAAAGTGATTAAAATCTCACTCGAGCAAAAGTCGTCAACTTTAGCACATACACGCAGGATCCCGAAGCGAGAAAAACAAAAGCCGCAGAGCAGCCATCATCTTACCATCTGCGGACGATGTCAAGGCGGCCTGACCGACTGCGTTTTCATCTGGCTCGCACTCCCCGGGTCCTGCCACGGCGGGAGGTGGGTGGGACGGCAGTTTGCTCTGAAATACGTTGGCATTGGGGTTCAGGCTTTGGTTTGACGGAGTCACCTGAAAAATAAATTGACAATATTAATAGAATGGTTTTGAAGATGGGCTTCATACCACGTTCACATCCATTCGGGACGAAAGCGGTAAATGTACAGATATTCCTATAACAAGTCTCAAAGGTATGAGAAGAGACCTGCCTCAAACGCACTGCACTTTGTTTTTGCGAGTTTTTTTGCAAACCAAATCAAGGTAATTCAATTTGGTCCATGTTTAGAAAAACTCGCGTGACATTTCAGAGTACGCATGACATAACATCTATGGCTAAGAAACTTACAAATCGACACATTGGAATCTCGATGAACATGATTTAACAATTTATATTAAAAAAAACTGCTTAAACTGGGCACCTGTCTTAAAAGGTGGGTCCAGACTTTCCCAAAAGCATGAGTACCATTTAAGTTTTTTTGAGTGGGTATTGATATTATTTATAGATAATATCAAAACTTACGTTGAAAACTGCACGTGTATATCACTCGGCTTTGTGTTTTTGCTTTTAAAATTTGCATCTAATCTGGACGCCATGCTTTTAAAAAAATTTGCTGGAGGTTTTTTTTGGAAGCAAAAAAAGCAGTTTTCAAAACATTTTAGATACATGTTTTTGATACTTTTTAGCTTTTTTAAGTGGTAGTATTGATATTATATATAGATAATATCAACACTTATTGAAAACTGCACGTGTATATCACTCGGCTTTGTGTTTTTGCTTTTAAAATTTGTACTTAATCTGGCCGCCATGCTTTTAAAAACAAAAAACACAAAAACAAGTTTTGCAAAACATTTTCAAAAACTCTGCATTTGCTTTAGTCTGGACCCAGCTTAACATATATGGATTCCCTGGGCATTATACGTAACGAAACATTCTGCAAAAAGGCAAATTGGGGGAAATAAAGAAGCCCCTTCGTATAAAAAAAAAAAAAAAAAAAAAAACTCCAGCAAAATTTCCAGAATCCCAAAATGAACACCATTAAAATTTACAAGAAGTCCCAGGCTCAAACCCCCTGAACATGCTATCATTCCAACAGGTGGTGACGAATGAAAAGCCCCATCATCTTCATCCTTGAAACCGAGTTTCTGAGATCTACAGAAGCGAGAAAACAGTTTTTCCGAACATTATTGATATTTTGAAACCGTCGGCAATCGGCCTACTTGTTGCTACGCCTGCCACGACCAACTGTAAGCTCAATCCCATCATCAAACCTCTGGAAAGGGATAAATTTATAAATTTCCAAATCGATGCACCACATTCAGATTTCGTCCTACGCAAATTTAGGATCCAAACCCATTTTATCGCCGACCATTAACACCTCCAAACGATCGGGAAACGGAGGAGCGTTCGTGTTTGGGCGACCATATGTTAGCCAAAATGAAGCATAAAAACGAGTCCTCCGCGGACAAGGGCATTTCTTACCTTACGAATGAGGAAAGATCGAGGGCTGTACGAGCAACAGATATAAGTCAGAGCATTGGACGAGCAAAACTGAAGCCACTCGGGGTTCGCCGTAGTAGTTAGTGGCGGTAGAAGGAGAGGTGGAGATGTTGTTGTTGACGCTGCTGGTGGAGGTCGGAGAAGATGATAAAAAAGCAAGAAGCTCGTTGGAAATTCAGGAAAGATGGACAACCAAAGAAAGACAGAAGAGTCCGTGGGTCCGGTATGGTGGAAAGTGAGGCAGAAAGGACGTCTGCTCGCGATGAAGGTTGATCAAATGAATGTAGAAGAAGCAACAGATGCCAACGGCTGCCCCCACGGCGATCAATATCAACTGCTCTGACACACGGCGAGGAAAGCGTCCAGAAATTCCCCGGGGCATCCAGCTCTCTTATGCGGATGGAAAATGCGAGGACAATCTCGGACTTTCACTCTGCTTCAAAATGTCGGGATCAAACGCTCCTATTAATCTACACCACTTTTACACGTGAAATTGTACGGCTTAAGGCGGTGCACGAGCCAAATCAAAGTCCTATACCTGCCATACACATTTTTCGAAACAATACACATTTTACAATATATTTCCGATATTTAATATTAACAGGGTTGCCAGTTTTTTTACAGATTGGTCTTGCCTGACCATTATGGCAATGTTTCCTGACTTTTCCAAATATTTTTCCTGACCATATTTCAATAACTTGACAAAATTTGATTATTTTCAAAAATGTACAAAGGCTAGCAGAATTTTTGTTTCAATTATACAATTCAATTGTTATACAAGATAAATTTGATCTCTACGATTACACTTCCCAACAGCTAAATTAGATTCAAGATTTAAAAAGATTTTTCAAGATTTTTTGCCTGACTTTTCTAGCAAAAAGGTTATTTTTCCAGACTTTGCCTGACCATTATGGCAATTTTTCCTGACTTTTCCTGACTTCTAAAAATATTTTTCCAGACCATATTTTAATAACTTGACAACATTTTAATTATTTTTAAAAATGTACAAAGGCTAGCAGAATTTTTGTTTCAAATACACAATTCAATTGTTACACAAAAGAAATTTGATCTCTAGTATAAAGCCTTTACTTTAATTGCTTTATTTGGTTTATTTAATATGGTTGATCATAATACAATTTTTTTTTATTGTGCATAGTTGTATTACTTTGCCCAAATCTGTGTTTGATGCCAGGTATAGGCTTTTGCCCCGCCTTAAGCCAGGAAATCCACGTTTTGCATAATCGAACATGTACTTAGTGAAATTGAGACCTTTACCCTGATTGAACTAACAACACGCATCTGTTAATTCGTATTCAGGAAACCAAATCAAAATTTCACTTCGTGTTATTGTTTGGACCAGGCTTGGACAAATTTTACTCACGAGTAGTAGTACTGATTACTACAGTGGAATCATACTCTATTAGAGTACATGTAATCGGTAGTCATATGAGATGAGTAATCAGACTCGGACAAATTGTGGAAAACAGTGGAATTATACTCTATAGTACAAGTAGAGTACATGTAAACAATAGGCATATAAAACAAGTAATGATTTTTGGGTTAGTTGTACTCATGAGCATAAGTGCTGATTCGTTCCCGGAAAAATACATTATAATACGAAGGACCTTGCTGATTAATCAAGCATTTTAAACACTTTCTATTTTTATTTAATCTCTTTTTGTTTGGCTGTGAGTGTCGTTGCAAATTTACCCATTGTAAAGGATAGGGTTTCAAACCCCGTTAAAAAGTAATTCCATTCATAAACCATTACATCGGTACTTATCATTTTAAGAGTATGTTGATACTCGAGGTAATTTGTAATCACCCATGTTGAGAACATTTTTGCAAACGACTACATTTTACTTTTAAGTTCTTGAGTACATTTGCATTTGATTACTTTTTACCATTAATGTACTCAATAATTAATTACAGCCCTTAATTAATTACTGGTTTGTACCCTAACCTACACAAATTAGAAAACGCCATGATCCATTTTACGAATTCTAACTTTCGTTTAGAGAACAAACGCACGTGCCAGTATTCTGGGACAAAAGCACGAGTCACAATTCCAGAACGAAATCACGCGTTCTAATGGTTCCCATCAAATCTTAACAAAACAGCAACCACCCAAAGAAAACCTTTCTTTAACCACAGAAAACCACTTGTGGTTTTATTCGTGTGGTGCTACTTGGTTTGAAAAGTGCCTTATAAGTACTAGAATACGAAGCGTTATAGAATTTCAATATAGTTGTGGAAAAAGGTGAAGACACGTATTTTTTTTATCTGGAAGTTATTTTGTATCGGCTTAAACGAATTTCCATAATGTGTTATTGGCGAAAACAGTCAACAATTGTGCTATGGAGACGTGCTTTCCACGCGTACGTATTATTTATTTCTGGGAATTACTTCCGGAAATGTGTTTTGGGCCATTACGACCCCCTTTTGCAAAAACAAATCGACGGATAAAATGTAACGTACGACTGTTTATCGAAATCGAGGACGAGTATTAAACAACGGGGATGGATTTTCAAAACGACCATTTTACGACAATATTTATGTGCAGTGTCAAAGGATTCAAACTAGTCATTCCCAAACATTATCCGTCGCCCGAATTTAAACAATTTCAGTTTCGGGGGTACAGAAATAATTAAAACAAAAGCGACTATGGCGACTTCTCTCAGCTCGTTTCAAACGAAAGGTCATCATGATACTTTGTCCAAAAGTGGACAGCGGGTCTGGAGAGTTTTGTGTAAGTTAAGTAAAACTTTTCAGATGTTGCTCGATGCTTTTAGAGATAAATGACCGAATCGATCACGGAGTCACAAGACATTTAAAGAAGGCTGGACAACGTCGGAAGACAATCCTCGCTCGGGACGATCTCACGGTCATCAACATCGCCTGACGACAATCGTGTTGCCAGAGTGAACATTTTTGTGCAATCAAATCATCGACTGACCATCCTTGAAATTTACAGAGAAATGCCACATTTCAGTTAGCTCGTGTACAGAAATTTTAACTGAACAAATGTGGCGAAGTGGAGAGTGGATGCTGCACAGTCACAACACCCCTGTTCATTCTGTATTGCTCACTCGTTATTTTTATAAAAAGAAAAACTATGACCATCATCCACCAGCCCCCGTACTCACCAGACCTCGCCCCTGCATACTTTCTCCCGTTTCCAAAGCATAAGAGTCCCTCGAAAGGGCAGATTGGACTCAACTGAAGAAATCCAAAAAAATCTCCTATAGCTTCCCCGAGGGGAGTACTTTGAAGGGGACAATGTCCAATAACTTGTAAATATGTTTGATACACTTTTTTTTTTTTAAATCACTCTCGGAACTCTATGGTCAGCCCTCGTACTAACCAGCTTTTGACCTTAGGTAGCGAGAGAATCCTAGTAAAGTGACCATTCAACGTACGAACATGTTACGTCTTACGCAGAGACATTAAGTTAATGCGAAACAGTTAGTATAAGAGCAATGACGCCACATTGCATCATCATATGAAATCTCGTAGCTCTAGTATTGAACGAGGAAAGCGTGCCTTAATTTCGCACACCATTTCTGAAGTTGCTTATTTTGATATTAAGCGATAATGAAGAAGCGCGAGTCTCGAAATCATCCTCATTCCTGAAATGTTCCGCTTAATGCACTGCTGACCAGCGTGACGCAATCGTTGAACTCTCATTAAGACTTCGGTAAAACTAAATTCACATTAAAATATTCGATAAAAACAAAACGTTCGTAACGTTTGAACCGGAGAGCTTCTTGCCCTGTCGTTTCGTCTGGTTCAGATTCGTTAATCAACTACCTTAATAAATTTAAAGATGAATACATCGTGTGATTTTTAAAGCCAAATTTAGAAATCGTTACTTCTTACGAGGAAAACTGCCTCGATTTTGCGAGCAGTTTCGGAAATTTTGCAAAATCATACAAGTGAAACCAAACGGTTTTTTGGGGGTTTTCGCCCAAGTTCAAATTTTAGATTCTTATCAAAGTATACAATACAGAACATTTGTGGGTGGGGGTTCTGAAGTGATGGGAAACATGACCAGACTTTACAGATTTTAGTTCTCTTTAGAAAAGATTAACCCTCAGACGATGCTGTCAAAATAATATGTGAACATTGGTCAGCTTTTTCATCTCCAGGGTTGAAAGGAGAAACTGTTTGGAGGAAAGTAGGCAACAGTTCTGGCGATTTTGAAGATTTCCTCTAACAAAGAGCATCAAACCCGACTCCGGGTTCTTCGCATTGTCATTCAATAATAATACAGAAAAACAAAGAATCTCGCACCGAACATAGTCAATAAAACACATTTTTATCGAAAAATGACTTAATTACTTTGACGCAATAAAGCATCAGATAATCTGAATTACCTAACTAACTCTTGTAATTTAAATCCATAATTCAAAAATGTGTGTAGTGCTACTTCAATATTTTCGTCATACAAAAGGGATATTTTTACCAATTTCTTTAAGGTTACATACGCGAGTGACATTAAGTCGCTTAAATATTATTACGGTAACTTCAGAATTTTCTTAGGGATGCACCTTTAAAGATTACTTATCTCAGCACTAATAGTTTAGTCAAAAGTATCATTACACACACAAGTGTCGAGAGGAAGGTGTTAAAGACTGCCAGAGAGAACGTAAGATGCTCACCAAAGTGGTCAAATCCAGCTCAGCTCCCCCAGTGGTTCCCTGATCTGTTGTCATGGAAAGCAGCAAAGGTGGACACGACAATAAACCGCTACTGAAAAAAGACAAAAAATCAAACATAAAATAACCGTCAATGAGCCATAACCAATTATCTTTGGTGAGCTAAAGCCCTGGTGAAATTTGATAACCTGTGTTCAACCTACAATAGGAAATTAATGCGTAATCTACATCGGAAATGTAATTTAGCCAAGTCTAGTCTAAAGTAGAGCAGTAAAAGTTACTTTTTTATGTAGAAATTTGTAGTATGGGACAAAAAAAAAACACAACAATGGTGACACTTTTTGTTTTTCGTTAGACAATACAGCGCAGCAGGAATGCGTATTCAAGCTTTGAAATAAATCAAAACCCTTGCGTTAATGAATCACACTCAATTAGTTATCAGTTCAAGGTCACGGTCAAAGTGCGGGGAGACACAAGTGACCAGTAGAGCAATAAGTTAAAAATCAAAGGGCAGAATGTAGGGGAAAATTATTGAAACTTTCCTGCCAATTAGGGTCAGTTTTGAACGGTTTTGAGAAATATGCTGCAAGACCATGCTGATTTTCACAAACGAAAACCACAGGGGAATTTAAAAACTGCGTTCCGTAATCGTTTGTGGCTTCAACAAAACACTTAAGCCTCACATTAATTAAATTAGTTGATTATCATCCAATAAACATAATTTAACCACTTTCAATGCTTGAGGAAATTTGTCAACTGTGTTCTAAATATAAAAAAAGAACGCCGGCGCGTGCAGGTGTCACATAAGCTTTTCGAGTTTACATTTTTTTTAAAAAATAATAATAATACTAAATAAATAAATAAAAAAAATGTTTCGTAATTAAAACGAATAAAATATAATAAATTCAGCCTACATGTCATTTGTTATTCGAACAGTTATCACCGCGGGGGGATATTGAAAATGTCTCTCTATAAAACGAACACAGTCACGTGCATGCGGAGTACACATATGGTTTCCTCGTTCTAAATCATGTCAATATGTAACGATCGTTTCGTAAACAGATGTTTTTTAGTCCTTTTAAACCAAAAAGTTAACAGTTTCGGTAAATTTACAACCATATAATACGAGAAGAAATTTTCAAACAATAGCCTATAAATATGTTAAATTGTACGGAACATTGTTTTGGAACAGGAATTGTTCCATTTGTGGAACAGGAATGCTCCATTTTTTTTTGCTAATATTCCGATATGAAGTTAGGCAAGTATGCTTTAATCTCAATTTTAGCTATAAAATTAGGAAATTTGTTTTCGTATTACACGGTTTAAATAGCTAGTAGACACTGTTAACTGAAGAGCATGATTTTTATACGTGATTTAGCCAGTTTCAAGGGACGTTATCCCCAATTCCTAAAAAAAAACAAGAGGAAAAAGGTGGACCAAAAAACCGTCTGCTTGTTCAAAACTTTAACAAAAAAAAAAACAAGAAAAAAAAAGAAGGAAATCAACATACGCTCGTCTAGGAGAGATAGTGGCTGAAACAACCGCTATTTCCACCCCCAGGTAAGTGTCGCGCATACGCGATAGACGAGCGAACAATCGCTAGGCCTAACGACACCGTCATTGAGCGTGTCGTCCAAAACATGGTACACCTTACTTACGTGTAAATGCCAAAAAGACAGAATGACGATTTAAAAGCTTAAAAACTATTCAAAAAGCCGTCGCAAAACGACGATGGGCAGTACGTGAATCCCCAAGGTTAGAACATGACTTTGCTCCATTGGAACAGAAAGAGAATTCAGCGGAAAAAAAAAACCGCATATTGCCCAACCCCACGTTTGGTCAGAAAAACGCAGATAGCAGGGAAGCGAACAGACATTAGACTAACGACTAAACGAAGGATAAAAACGAGTAAAAATGGTAAAAACGACGAGCCATGGAGGTGAGAATGGAAGCTCACCCACGTGACCCTCGCAATACGAACAGGGGGAGAAATTGGCGGTAGCGGCCATTGGTACTTACGTTGGTCGGCTTGGACGAAGGATAGAGGTGAAAAGAATGGCTCGAAAGCGACTCTTTTTGCTAAATCCTGGTCCAGGCACGATTAGCTAACATCCAGCCGTAAAAAAACGCGAAGAAACGGACGAATTTCCTACGAAATTCTTCAACGTATGCAACAACAACCGACAGCGCGCCTGTCCTGCACACGAGGAAACCTTCCGTCGAACGCCCAGCGACATCTGGCGACGAGGGAGACAACTAGCGAACACGCCAAAGGCGCTTTTGACAAAAGACGTCATGTGGTAAGGGTCACGCATAAATAACAGCAAAGGGTCATCTAGACTGGAATCCACCATAAAGGTTCGGACACTCTGTTGAGTAAATATATATACACAGTGTTGCGAAAGTATGGGGACATACGGTCCTTTTTAGGTTTGTATCTTTATAGGAATAGAATTTTAACTAAACAGAAGCTATTCGACGCCTTATAGACCTTATAAAGGACCCAAATTTTCTCAGAATATTTCAAAATATTGCAATTCATGTTAATCGGGACACCCCGTACATTAAAATACAGGATGCCACGAAAGTCCGTCGCACAAAAATATTAAATTCATATAAAAATTAAAAAAAACTTACCATTCTAAAGTCATGTTGGAATCAGAATCTTCGGCCATTTTTTTCGAACAGGCTTAGCGAACTCGATGATTTAATGTATTTGTTTAGGCGTAAAATTAAGGTTCAGTTTAAGGGCCATCGCAAAACGTCTTAGTTAAACGTTAGCCCTTAAGCCCTTACAACATATTATCCTTTGTAATCCAAAATAACGGAAAATTGAGTTTAAAATGGCGTCCTCAACCTTTCTTCTAGTTGAAAGAATCCCAACTTTTGCAAACAGAAGCACGAAAAAGTCACAAAACAATCCAAAAACTGTTACAAGAAGGAACTAATAATAATGAGCTTTTCAAGGTTGTGGTATTTTCGGGGCCCTAAAGTCGAAAAGGATCACGGGAAGTGTCCTGTTGTAGGTCACGTGTCCATTGCAACAACAGCATCATTAGTGGGGGTAGGGGGTCATAGTCACGTGACTGGCGATAAAAATAGGATTTTTAGGGTCCCGAATTCTGCGTTTCCGAACGCCGTTTGTGGAGTTTGACCTTTGGTCCAAATATAAACTCCAAAACAACAATGGTCAAGATTTCGAAAGTGGTTGAAGACCAAACAAATGATGACCAATAACGGAAAATTTGTACAAATAAGTGTGATAAGCCCTTTCCCCTCCATGATATTAATTTAAAACTATTAATTTGAAACTATGGTCATTTGATTCTTAATTTGGTCCTAGTGAACGACCCATGGATATTAGCCCTAATACAGTAGAACCGGTCTAAATGCATTTTTTTTGGGACCGATGAAAAAATATGCTTTTAGACAGGTTAATGCGTTTAAACAAGTTCTACTGTAATCTGTGGTCCCATCTATATTTAGGGGCTTATAGGCGTATCAACCATATTTTGATTATTGGATCCTTATTGAAATGGTCCCAAAACAGACTGCAGATTTCCAATACTTGAATGCATATCTGAATTTATTGGCCCTCATGGGTCCTAAGTACCGTAGAACCCTGTTAAATCGAGAATCTGTCGGTCGAGAAGTTACTTGTACCTTTTCGGGGTCTAGGACCTTCACGACCTAACCTCGTCTAAATCCAAAAACCTTCTATGATTTTGAAATTATACGTCGTACTTTGGTCCAGAGTACTTTCTGGATGGTGTTCGACTCGATGTCGTTGATACCGTCAAGTACCAGGGGGTTTATAGTACCAAAAATCGCTCTCGGAATCACCATTTCACAAAAATTGTCGGTGCGGCAAAAATTCATTCAACACGTATTTCGAGAATGTGCGGAAACCGACTACGCAACTCCGGTACGCCCTACGTTGGAATATCGCGCTCCTGTTTGGAACCCTCGCAGGATGGTTCATATTCAGGATATATGGATGGTCCAGCGTAGGGCAACCAGATTTGTTAAGGGCAGTTATCAACATTCCGCGAGTGTGACAGAAATGCTCCACTCCCTAAATTGGGACACGTTGAAGTCCAGACGCGAAAAGTTATCTGCAGGGTTATTCGAACGTTTTAATCTTTCTCTTAATTCAAATATATTAAGCCTAACGAGCACTCTAGGAGAAGACAATCACTCTAATCCTTCGACCGAGCTTCGTGCCCCAAGACGGATGCTTACTATTGGTCCTTCTTTTGCTTGCGATTAGACGATGGAATAGCCTACCTGGCGATTCTCTTGATTTAGTAAAAATTCAAGGTAATAATGATGACTAAGTCGCTACTGACTTAGGGGAGCATTCTCCTGAAATTGGGGACGACCCACCTACCACATGCCATTTATTTTCTGACTTTAAAGTACCGAGTCGAATTGAGTCGTAGAGTTACGGGCATATATTCGGTTGTTTCACAACTTCCGCTTTTCAACACGCGGTTAACTTATTCTAGAGATAACTCCTCGTTTCGTTCCATCGTTAGCGATTTTCAAGTATTTTAAAGTTGAATCGCTATATATCGATAGATCGTCACGTGGATTGCGCTCGAAAACTCATTAAGCGGGGTAAAATTGCGTTAGAATTGTACTTTTGGGACTCCACTTCCGTATATGGGGAAAATTTCTTTAAGCGAGAACGTTAAATGAGGGAAAAGTTAACATTTGCGTACGGATAAGAGTAAAGCACTTTAAGTTAATTAATTCCAGTTTTCCCAAGTCTTATTCGGGACAAATCGATCGATTCGTACAAATGAAAAAAGCGTTAAAACATCTTTCCCCCTCGTAAGATTCCGTTAAAAAACCCGTAACGACGGTCACGAGCCCTTATCTTGTTTGCACACGGCGGACAAATCGTTCTTTATAAAACCAAACCACAGATTTAATACAAAAATTCAAGTTACACGGAGATGTCGAAATAAAAAAAGTATTATCCTGCCGAAAGTGGAGTCGCGCCCCGTTCCTCTTCTACGGGAGCACGTCTTTTGCATGGTTTGGTGGCGAAGCGAGACAGAGACAAAGAGATAGATATATAGAGAAAACAGCGCGGTAAAGCAAGGTGGGATTGTGCGGACAGAGGAGGGAAGAAAAAATAACTAAATCGCTAATTAACACACCTTCACACGAATTAACTTTTAAAAAGAAATTTATGACCAAAGAAGAAGAAGGTGAGACCGAGGACATCGAGGTGAAAAGAAATTAAGTCCAGATTTACGGTTAGCTTATCGTCGTCGGAGAGGTTTGGGAAAAAATAGAAGACGGGATAGAGGGCCGGGGGCCGAGAGGGGATCGGCCATCGGTCTGCTGTCGGGTTGGGGGAGATACGTGTCGTTATTATTGCGGTGTGGCGAGCTTGACCGGCGGTGGCATTCCGCGCCGCATTTGTGTGAATCTGATTACCTCGTGGATGGGATGTAGGCAGCGAGAAGACTTCGTTGCGGTTGCTGTTGTTGCGGTTGGAAGTTAGAATCCGTGAACCTTTAGCTGTTCCGCCTTGGCGATTCCGACCTTCGTCAAGAACTGACAGATGTTCTCCCGCTGATCCCCCTGGAGCTGCAAGACCTCTCCATATTCGGGATGATCGACCACAGTGCCGTTGCAGGCAAACTCCTGAAATCGGACACCGCGGTTAGTGACTTTACCAAAAGTTTCCCCTCATCGAGGTCCCATGTTTTTACGAATCGGGCTCCTCGCTATACCCTCCACGATAGCGAGGCTCTCCCACCCAAAAAATGGACTTAAAACCAGACTCACCTTCTTGCACGACTTCACGATTTTCTTCTTGTCGTAGTCATTAGAAATTCCCTGCACGGTTGTCAAGGTCTTTCTACCGTTACGCTGCTGAATTCTTATGTGAATGAGCCCTTCCTGAACCCCCTCTTCATTACCAGTGATGGCATCCGCAAAGGGGTCTGAAGAAATTAATAAAAATAAATACAACGTTAAAATCCTAAACGCAAAAGCGGCTTTTGAACGAGAACAGCTCAACGATCGTACGCAATATTGTTAAGATTCGGCCGTACGCTATTTAGCAGAAATGGGCCTTTTAAGCTGGAAATGACTGATGGAAAACATGACATGAGGTTAGTAGAAATGGGCCTTTAAGCTGGAAATGACTGTGTGGGGGAACAAGACATGAAGTTAGCAGAAATGGGCCTTTATGCCGGAAATGACTGTTTGGAAAACATGACATGAGGTTAGTAGAAATGGGCCTTTATGCCGGAAATGACTGTTTGGAAAACATGACATGAGGTTAGTGGAAATGGGCCTTTATGCCGGAAATGACTGTTTGGAAAACATGACATGAGGTTAGTGGAAATGGGCCTTTATCCTGGAAATGACTGTGGAAAACAGGTAAGCAGGAATGGGCCTTTATGCTGGAAATAATTGTGTGGAAAACAAGTTAGCAGGAATGGGCTTTTATGCTTGAAATGACTGTGGGGGGAACAGGACATGAGGTTAGCAGAAATGGGCCTTTATCCTGGAAATGACTGTGGAAAACAGGTTAGCAGGAATGGGCCTTTATGCTGGAAATAATTGTGTGGAAAACAAGTTAGCAGGAATGGGCTTTTATGCTGGAAATAATTGTGTGGAAAACAAGTTAGCAGGAATGGGCTTTTATGCTGGACCGAGTGGAAGGAAAACAGGACCTGAGGTTAGCAGAAATGGGTCTTTACGCCGGAAATGACTGTGGAGAAAACAGGACATGAGGTTAGTGGAAATGGGCCTTTATCCTGGAAATGACTGTGGAAAACAGGTAAGCAGGAATGGGCCTTTATGTTGGAAATGACTGTGTGGGGGAACAGGACAGGAGGTTAGCAGAAATGGGCCTCTATGCCGGAAATTACTGTGGGAAAACAGATAAGCAGGAATGGGCCTTTTTGCTGGAAACGACTGTGGAAAACACGTTAACCACATGGGTTTCAAACCTAGATCTGATGCCCATTTACCTACTAAGGCCCTATTGCACCCATCACTTAAGAGGACCTATGTCGAGCTAAACACTGTGGTTTATGCCCTTCTGTCGGGGTTCTCGAATGACAAAGTTTATGCCGTGCTATTAATCCTAGCTTGTGTTAATCAAACAATTTTCCAATAAATCTATAGCTAAAATCCATCGAAACAATGGTGATGACGTGCTTTGACAATTCGGTCATTTGCCACCTTACCTAAAACGCAGTGGTTGTTACTGCGATGATGATAATAATACCACACTTTTCTTCGAAACAGAGCTAACCTAATACGCAATAACTGCGCAATATAGTCAATTTTATTAGGCCTAGATAAAAGAACCTCTTTCAAAATGAAACACTTCAGTCGACCTAAAATGACGGATATGAGATGAAAAATTGAACACGTCATTCGGGGTTAAATAGCAAGGTTATAGGCCTAGCAAAACTTGAATCTAACGAATCGAAATCTAACCTTAAGAACGTTTAGATTCGGATACGTAAAGAGTGATATTAAAATTCGTGGAAAGAAGTAAGTATTGAAAACGACGAAAAAGAGATGGGGAAAAAAACGCAATTGGAATAATGCTAAAACGGGCAGCCGCCATTTTGAAACACGTTCCATTTCTTTTTGAAGCATTCGCTTGAAGTGGAAAATGGATTAAAAATTACTTACCGAATGTGTTAAGATTCTGGATGGACATACAGTTGCTAATAAGGAGCCTGTTAATGCGTTGTTTAGCAGTTCCAACCGAAGCGGTCGAACGAATTCAAAGCGAAAACACGAAGAACAAAGAGAGAACCCAAAAAACGCAGCGAACGGACAACAAGCTCGGAAAAGGAAGGAACGAATGACGTCATCGACATTCTTTCCGGTGCGTCATCGGAAATGTTGAAATGGAACCGCCAAAATCAAATTCATTTAATACCTATCGTTTTAATTTTACAAATTTTAACAAAATTACAAATTTCTTGTAGAAAAGCAAATTTTCTAAAGTAAAAATGCAAATTTTCTTTGTTAAAAAAACTAATTTTCTTCAGTAAAAACAAATTTTCTTTATTTTTAAAAACAATTTTCTTTGGTATTATTTTTGGTTTTACTTTTTTATGACTCACAGTGTTGGACAATTATTGAATAAGTTTAAAATTCAGCTTTATTAGATGATTTTTCTGACTTTATGAACATGAATCAGGTATTTTATTTTATTTTCTGATGACTACTGTATTTTCATGTCGCAATGAAAAAATGGTCGTGGGCGTGGCCTAAAGGTGGGCGCTGTTGTGACGTCACCAGCATTCCTATTTTACCTGAAAAAGCATTCGTTGTTAGGGCGTTGATGGCAATTTCATTCATGGATGATTTTACTATTTTTTAGACAGTTTTTTCAAAAATGATCGTGCCAACTCGCTCGCTATACATCCTATTTCTGGCCGTCATCAATTATTCGGGTAAGTTCAGTACCAAACAGGTGATAATCACTAATCTTATCAACGTGTTCGTTATCTCGCCATTGGGTTAGGCCTAACCAAAAATTCGTTTTGTAATTGTTTATAAATTTTTCGTTTCGTAGCCTTTGTTACGGGTCTCGAATGTTACGTATGCAAAGATCAAGAAGATAACGAAGGAAAATGCAGCAAAACGGTGCAGCTTTGCGCCAGGGAAGAACTTCACTGTCTGTCTATAATCAAATGGGGAAGTAAGTATATACCATGCCTCGTTTAACGCTGCACGTTTCGCTATAGCGCTCTCGAAATTTCGAGGCCCCGTTTTTAGTAAAAAGAAACTATGGTGGAGTTTATTATTATCTGAACTTTAGTGTTACACGTTTGTTACTAACTGTACATATTGGACGAACATCTACGATGACCGAAACTTCAAAATAATTGTTCACGGCAAGGTTCGGAAAGGGTTCAAGGGTCAGGAGAATGCGAAAGGGGCCTTCGGTGACCCGAGCCGAACCTAATCCAGAGTTCGACCAACTTACCGTTAATCAAACTTTCTTCTCTTCAAGGTATGCCTTACTGGACTCAAGGGGCCCCCAAACAGTATTTCATCTCTAAAATGTGCGCCACGAGAGAGGTGTGCGACCACTGGAAGAAGACCACGTCGCCTCGATGCGAGAGGATCGGATACAACGATTGGGAATGTTCGGAGTGCTGCCAGGGAGACAGGTGCAACTACTTCATAACGGTACGTTACGGGCACGAGGGGTGTTAGGGACTAACTCGATGATCCCAGACATCGGAAGTCGAGTGGGTTACGTGCTTGCCTCTCGATCCTAAAATGCGAAGTTCAGCCACGAACGTGTTTCTTTAACTGTTTAAATTTTGTGAATTTCAGCTCGGGAGCAGCTCGCTGAAGTGCAACTGGATGACGATTCCCATTTTGTTGGCAGTTTTAACGTTGGCGTGGAGAAGAGCGTAACCGTTACCGACGATGCCTAAGCACTTTTTGAACATTTTTAACACGCAACTCGGAAGTTTATATTATTTTTGCCAGTTTGTATCTATAGCAGTCAATACAGAGGGGAAAAATTTAATTTCCCAACAGTTGTTTTATATAATCTTTTTATGAAAATAAACACGTATTTTCAGTATTTGTATCTCGGAGTCTGATTATTAACTTCTAGGTACTCGGAAGGAGGTGTCAGAGGCCTTCGTATTTCGGGGAAGAGCCTCGAGCGGGCTACATGTTTGCCCTCCGGTCGAAGTCAGTGGAAATTTTTACGGATGGGAGAAGCTCCTTAAGTGGTGGCTCTTTCGGACGAGTTTAAACCGAGGTTCGGTGTTGATTGTTGCACGTTAAAGACCCCTCGAGAGGGGGTGAAAGTCCCCCTCGTAGGCAAAGTTCCCAGGTGGGCGATGAAGGCTCATCTCCTGGCCCTCGTGTTTCAGAAATAAGCCAACGTTAAAAATCAACAAACTAACGGCCCGACTGTGTACCTGCAAGATCAAAACGGATTAATACTTTACGTTAAACCCTCTCGATTTCGAAAGATACGTCCGTAAGCGTAGATTTTTAAAGAAACGTCAAATTACAATTTATTCTTCGAGCGAAGACTTGGACAAAAGTTTGTACGGCCGACGCTACAATTGTCGCGGCGCGTGAAAAGACGTTCCAATGAGATTCCCTCCGAAGACGTGCCCAAAAAGAGTAAACGCGCGGCAAATCGGTAATAATATACATTTATAAAAACTTTACATTGCGAGAGTTTTAACGACCGAAGGGGAAAGTGGGTGGAGCGAGGGACGGCAGGAAAAAGAAAAGTCGTCGCTCTTCTTCTTCCTCGTCCTCGTCCGATTAGAAAATGTACAACATCGATCGATCAACGAATTGAACTTGGCAGATAACATTGAAAATTCGGTTTGAAGGAAGAAAAACTGCTAAAGCCGAAAAGTTGCCGAAGAAGCTTTCGTCTTTAGACGTTCAACGTATCCGCGAATAAAAAACTCCTGCTTTTACGCAAAAAACACTTGACTTCAAATTTCTCGAAATACACGAATTTGGCATTTTTATAAAGCGAAAGTTTGGTCGGTAAACTTTTTGGCTTCGGCTTCTCCTTTTATAAATGAACGCTTTGCGGCGAACCACGTTTGCAGTTTTCACGAATCTTCGAAAAACCGCGGCATTTAAAAATTCCCACCTCGGAATTTTGAGATAAGTATCGAATTTTTCTTTCTCAAAAAACCCAAATCCCTAAAACTGCATTCGCGCCCGGCTTTAAAAAACTTGCCGAGTTACATTAATTCGGTTACGTTACCCTCGATTAAGTACGGAAAACCTTAACGCAACTGTTGTCGTGTTATTTTTAAAAAATTACCGAGTTTTCGGACTGAAATTTTCAAATGCCGTTTAACATTTTTCACATTTTGACAATTTAAAAGAACTTTAAAACTATTGTTTAAAATTTAAAAGTGTTGCTTAAGGTTTCTGAAATTAAGATGTTTAAAAAAGCATAATCTTTACGACTGAAAGTACGCCACGAAAAAAAACACTTTTCACTCGACGAGATGTCGTAGCGGATTTTCTTAAAACGACTCCCGCGCACCGACACCGTCGTTATCCGCTCTTTTTTCAGTTCCCGAATCTTTGAAAAACTACCGAAAAAAAGCATCACGAACATGGAAAAATAACGCTTTTTTCCCCCGGGTAGGAAAAAAGAGGACGTAAAAAAAAAGCGATCCAACCGACGAAGCGAAATGTCCAGCTGCCGCGAATCCCTTCGTTAACGGCCCGTTATCCATCCTCAAAAATTTCCCAATATTCCATCGGCCGACCCGATCCTAACGGCTTTATATATATATATTTGTATATATATGCGTATATATTTATGTAACGGATATATAATAACCATCCATTAATTCTCTTAAACGTCCGTTGCCGAGCGCGATCGTTAACGGGCATTTCGACCTTTTCGTCGGGTGGGTGGCCCAAAATCGCTCATCGTGGCCTCCGTAAACAGCGTTAAGGTCCAGTTAAGCTGCTCGGGAAGTTGCTAACCGCCGGTTTGGTGTACTCGTGCCGCGTAAGTGCGGGTGCGTGTGTACGCTTAACACGGCTCGATGGTGAATCCGGAGAAAAATTGTCCCGTCGCGGGAAGGAGGGAAGGTCGATGAGGGGAAATCTCCTCGTCCCATCGCCTTCGTTAATCCAATTTTTGTTTTTTTCAAAGTTGACGCAAGACGTGGTACTGCGAGTACCACGTCTGGAAGGCGCTCCACTTCAGGTCCAGGTGGAATCCAGTTTTGAAAGTATGTCAAAATTTGTCTTTTGCCGGGACCCAGATGGTCGGTCCGGACTGGTCGTTGATCACCAGCTTCACGTTGGAGTAGATCTCTTCGGGAGTGTCGCCTTGAACTTGCGCTGATCGGCCGAAAAGCCACCCGAGAAATAAAGAGAAAAAAAAACAAATTAACGGGCGGATAACTTTAACAGATTTACGTCATATCAGACTATGACGGGTTTTGGAAGGATTGACACATTGAGAGCTTTCTTGATTCAGCGGATGGCCGTTCTGAGCTGGAGTAACTTGTCTGGTTAATTCCGATAACGAACGAGAGGCTACAGGGTTCCTCCACAAATAAAATATTCAACTTCCCTGACTTTTTCAGGTTTTAAAAAATTATTTCCCTGACCAGCTCAAACTGCAGAAAACTTGTTTTTTTACTGGAGAAAAATTGTCTTTTTTCTACCGAAAAGTGTATTTTTTAAGAAAAATAATCTGACTTTTAATCCCGAAAAATGCAATTTTGCTACAGAAAATTTGCATTTTTACCACAGAAAAATCAGTTTTTTACTGCAGGAAAATCGAATTTTTATTCCCGAAAAATGCAATTTTTCAGCAGAAAATTTGCATTTTCACCACAGAAAAACCAATTTTTTACTGCAGGAAAATCGGATTTTTAATCCCGAAAATAGCAATTTTGCTACAGAAAATTTGCATTTTTACCACAGAAAAACCAATTTTTTACTGCAGGAAAATCGGATTTTTAATCCCGAAAATAGCAATTTTGCTACAGAAAATTTGCATTTTTACCACAGAAAAACCAATTTTTTACTGCAGGAAAATCGGATTTTTATTCCCGAAAAATGCAATTTTCCTGCAGAAAATTTGCATTTTTACCACAGAAAAATCAGTTTTTTACTGCAGGAAAATCGGATTTTTATTCCCAAAAAATGCAATTTTTCAGCAGAAAATTTGCATTTTTACCACAGAAAAATCAGTTTTTTACTGCAGGAAAATCGGATTTATATTCTATTTTTACTGAAGAAAACTTACATTTTCACCACAGGAAATCGGATTTTTAATCCCGTTCAAAAAGGGCCGAAATATAGCATCCAGATGTGAAAATTACCATCACTAGTAGAAGGCTTACGAATTTTCCCTCATTCTGTCTATATGGTCCAAAGTTCAGCGTTTTGGTCCAGCACAATTCACTGGTTTAAAAGTTTAACTATTTTTATAGTAAATTTCCCTGACTTTTCTCCCAATACTACATTTTCCCTGACTTTTCCAGGTTCATTCCAACTTCCCTGACTATTCCAGGTTTTCCAGGTCTGGGGGAACCCTGCTCTAGTCCGCTAAATAGGTGGTCGATTTCTAGTCGTCGACAAGCTCTTCTTAGAGGGACTAGCGACGCTTAGAGAACCTTTTCATCGACAACAACTAAAAACCACAAAAATCAATCGGATCGACTCTCACCCGTGAAATACTCGTTAAACTCCTGCTCCAGCTTCATGGCCCTCTCGTACGTCTTCCTCGCCTGTTCGTCCGTCATCCGCTTGTTCATCTCCCTGCAAACAAAAAAAACAAACCACCGTTAGCGGCACCACGTTATCCCGGCTGACTACGGCCGAACTCCAAACGCCGTTACTCACATTATAGATTCCGGGCTTTTGGGCTTAATAAATATGGCTATCGGATACAATCCGGCGATCTGCAGCCTCTTGATGGCGTTCCCGCTCACGTCCAAGATGCAATGTTTGCCCTGCTTTCGAAAGGAATCAAAATAAGTCCCGATAACGAGGCGAT
Source organism: Julus scanicus (assembly GCA_034698625.1). NCBI lineage: Eukaryota > Metazoa > Arthropoda > Diplopoda > Julida > Julidae > Julus > Julus scanicus. Next base: position 4,317 of record JAQGBW010000790.1, on the reverse strand, counting down.
GCGATTTAGCTACATTCCCGCATATTCACCTTTTCGCAGATCTCCTTCACGGACGCGACGCTGGTGCCGTACAGGTTGTCGTTGTACTGCCCGGCTTCGATGAACAGATGATGAAGGATGTCTTGTTCCATCTGCTCCCTGGATGCAACGAAGTGGTAATCTCGCCCGTCCACCTCGTACTCTCTTTTGGGTCGAGTCGTGTCTGCGTTTACGGAAAGATAAAACATCGAGGGTTACCACGTTTTATCTCTCCAATTATATATAAAATAAAAAGTCAAAAAACGCACGAGGAACGCAGCTGCCAAATTTATCCGGAAATTCGGAGATTAAATCGTCGTTTATCCTGTCCTTTAAAGGTCCCAAAATGATCACTGGTCTCGTGTACTTCACATCCTGCTGTTGGACGGTCTCGTAAGATAAGATCGGCTCGTCCGGACCCCCTTTAACATAAAAAAACGGTGTTTTGGCAATTTCAAAATTTAAAATCGGAAATATCCAAAACTCGGCTACATCAGAGTACTTACTCAGGCTACCTGCTTCGCTACAATTGTCGCTAGCACTTGGGGGAATGGCGGCTATAAAAACAAAAAGAAGTCGGTATAAATCAGATAGCCGTAACGAACGACGAAAAAATCCAACGTCGGACTCGGCACGATCGGGAGTAGAAAAACGTTTAATCTGATCTTACGCTCGGCATCACTGTTTTCTTCGGCGCTGTTGTCCTTGCTTTTCATGAACGGAAACTTACGCGAGAACGAGAAATTCTTCTTCTTGCGCTCCAGAGTGGAAGTCTACCAAACGAATTTTAACGGAAGAAACGTTAGCCATACAACGGTTCGACTAGAAAGAGCCCCTTCATCGTATAAGTTGTGCCCGTACTCACCCTCGCGTCCCCCGTGCTGTTTTTTCCTTGAAACTTCACCGACTTCAGCCTTGCCCTTTCCTTCCTCTCGACCCTACAAACGTGGATTTGAAAGTACCGCGATTAAGATCCGAGTAAAACGTTTCGGTTTCGTGGAAGCCGAAGAGCTAAATCACCTTCGTTTGCTGGGAACGATTCCCATTCCCTCCTCCTCTCCGCCCGCCAAAATCTTCCTCGCCTGCCACCATTCGTCGTCGCTGGCGTTCGTGACGTGCAAGATGTCGCCGTACTTGAACGGCAGCCCTTTGCTGGGGAGACCGCTGTCCTTGACGGGATCGTACTCGAACAGTGCCCTAGGAACAAATGCGGGAAATTACTTTATGATCGTGCACAAAAACTTTGAAACCGCGTTACACGAGGGTCCCCAGCACGGTCATCGATAACTTGCCTCACGTATAGGGAACGCTTCTGAGACGTCCGTAAACTGCCCATCATGATCTGCTCTCGAATGTCGTGAAGTTTGGCTTCGAATCTGTTGTATTCTGCGGAAGAAAGATTGATTTTTTTTTAGTGACTCGGACGCAACCGTTAATGTCGCTCAGAAAAGCTTTTCCCTCGGCTCGCTAATGTCGATGCTCACCGTCTGGTCTGTATTGAGCAAGTATCGTAACCGTTTGTCCGGCTCCTTTCAAAGCTGCGGCAGCTTGTTCGTGCGTGGCCACGCGCAAGTCCACTCCGTTGACCTGAAAATATAAAAGACGACGGTCATCGAAGCGTGCCAGAATGGGTCGGATAGACTCGTCAACTTCGATACGCCACTTACGGATAAAATCTGATCTCCCCTTCTGAGCGATCCACTGAGGTCCGCGGGCCCCCCGGCCAGAATAAAAGAGATGAAAATGCCCTCGCCGTCTTCGCCTCCGACGATATTAAAACCCAAGCCGGTCACGCCTTTTGATAATATAACTTTACGAGGTTCCCTGCAAGCGGTAGAAAGATTTATTTGAAGAGAGATACGGCAGCACACGGTCTAATCTCAACGGTCAACATTTCAGAAAAGCAAGAGATTTATAGTATATGACTCCGATGATAAGTTTACCTGGAAATGTCGTCATCGCTACCAGATTTGTGGTTCGCGGTCAAGATCTGCTCGGGAAGGGAAGGTATGATCGGCGACGTCGCTCTAGCGGCTGCAAAGAATTTGAATCAAAACGAGAACATTTAGCGCGGTTCGGGAGGTCGACTCGCAAATTTTAACCACCGTCCGAGACTTACGCGGCGGTGGGGTTGGCATTCTGATGAGCTCCGTGGGGTGTTGGTGATGGTGGTGATGATGTTGTTGCTGAGGTGGCGGCGGCGGAGGAGGTGGCAACGGGTCATCGTCGTCGTCGTCAGCGTCGCATTCGTCGTAGACTGGTTTTGCAACGACCAGCTTAACGTGATCGCTCGTGGCTTTCAGCGTGGCGACGGCCTCTTCGTGAGACACGTTTTCGAGATTCGTGCTCCCAACCTGATAAAGAAAACCGGGCCGATATCATCGACGTCGCATATACATCTCATTTTACGAAACACCCGATGTCAATACTTACGGCCATGAGTTTGTCCCCGACGGCGAGACGTCCGTCCGCGCTGGCTGCGCCTCCATCCATGACTTTCGTCACGAATATGCCATTGTCTCCGGGGACGTGTTGGTTGCCGATTCCTCCCGCGATGCTGAAGCCGAGTCCTTTGTTGCCTTTCACCAGATTGATCTCGAAGACGCGCACTTTTGCTGGACGGCGCCTTCGTTTCACAGTCTTGCGAAGAGATAGAAACGCAAAGTTACGCCAACCAGAAAAACTGGTTCGGATTTTTGTGCACACCTAAAACTACATCTGGATCTTACCAATCTGACGGTGTTTCCGGCCCTCTTCAAAGCGTCGACGGCAGTGGCATGAGGTACGTCGACGACGCTCACGTCGTTTACTTTCACGATGATATCGTTCACGCTGAATTCAGAAACAAGGATTATTTATCTTCGTGAGTTTGAACAAGTTTGGTACGAGTAAGTTTGAGAAACATCATCGTTATCTCTCGAGCTATACGATGTTGTTGTTCGATATACTTACAGGAGCCTTCCGTCCGCAGCAGCTGCTCCGCCGTTGATAAGTTTGGTTATATAAATGCTCGGTTCGTCTCCGATGTGCGGGTTATCGGTGCCGCCCGCAATGCTGAAACCGAGCCCGGCTCCACCCTGCGAGTAAACAACAGTTAGGAAACTTCCCGTTGATTTCATGCCGAGATAAAACGTTTCGTGATTGCCGAATATTTTTATCGGCGCGCGACGAGTAGAAAAATGTTTGGCAGACGATGCGTTACAAGTGCATGTGGACTAATTTTGTTATAATCTTTAGAAGCAAACAAGGAGGAGATAAACTGTACTTTTACCCGCTCCAAGACGATAGCTTGATATTCCCAATCTTCTTCTCCATTTGCCTGTAATGAAGAGATAACAAAATCCATATTGATTATCCGGCGATAGTTTTCGCAGTACTTACTTCTATGCTAAACAATCAAACGCAATAATTTAAAAACGATATAGACATAGAAGATCGATGACAACCTCAGAATTTCTGGGTCACGATATCGCTCGACGAAGCATTATAGACTTAGAAGATGATAAAAACAATGCTTCGAACGATCGATAAGTCGCTGACACGTATCGATTGAGGAAATATAAATAAGACATTATGTCGAAAACTACGATAAAGCCAGATTGATTGGTATTTCCAACGGGGGACCATCGGCACTTAAACCCCCTCTTAAGCAGCAGGATATCGTTTTTTTAGGGTCATCTACGGAACGAGTACAAAGTACATTATTACGCGCGGCGGATCGTGTCCTTCAATGACAAAATAAAATTGAGAGCTATTTGCGACTCCTTATCAACCATCCGTTAAACTTGAATTACACAAAGCCGGATTAACGATAAGTCTAACTGGGAGGAAGACTAAAAAACCCGGAGAAAACTGAGGCCCTTACATAACAAAAACGTTTGCGAGGCACTTAGGATTCCAGAGGATCCTAGTTACCGAGTTTTCTGCTACCAAACAATTTCTCATCAAAATTTCTTAAGTTTTTAGAAATTGACCGACTAAAGCATTCATACCCTAACAGTTTGTCAAAAACTTATTTTGGCCCTGTTTTTCTTACATTTTCAGCTAGGGCATGATATCGAATAAACCCATACCTCACTTTTGGCCTAGATATGTTCCAGAAAAGTTGGCCGTATAGCAAAAAAAAGCCGTATGCCGAATCAATTATTTCTGAAATTGTGATTTTCATTTTTTTCCTTCTTAAACCAAGTGAAACCCACAAGTTATTCCGAATTGGAGTAACTTAGGGGTGATCCATAAATTATGTCACACTTTTTTGCCTCTTTTTAAACACCCCCCACCCCTTTGTCACAAATTTTA
>JAQGBW010000789.1:0-33933 GCA_034698625.1 Julus scanicus | reverse complement strand
CGTAACGGGTGCATGAGGGTCGCTACATGCATTGTTTCAACCTGCCCCATGATCCAACCTGCCCCGGTCTCCCCTATGTCTACTGTAAATCATTTTACTGTTCCACAAAGTACAAGAAACATAATTTGTGTTATTGTTATGTTTTAACATTGGTAACCCTTATGTCAACTGTTTTAGATGAATTCATGTTCCTCTTAATATTGACAGTTAAATACTTTCGTTCATAAACGTATATAAAGCGTATTTGCGAAAACATAATCGAATTATAACAACATTTGGACCTTCTCTACCGCATTTCCATAAATCAACACATTCGAAAAATAATACAAATTCAAATTTACATGTTTCTGTCAGACTCCCCTTGGACAGTGAACACCTTAGGAAAATTAAATCTACATATACACACAGTAGGTAACTTAATGTTGAATTAAAGAAGCCATACATAACAAATGTAGCAATTACACAACAAATAAAAAAGTTAATTGAACAAATTGATATTTTCCATTGACCATTACGAATATTGTTTTACTTTTTTTTCACCATCACATTGTTCAATGTTTTCTATAACAAGGAGCATCGAGAACATATTAGATCCCGCGTTTTAAGGCCAAGAGACAAAGGGTCGTTTATTTGGATACCAATATATAAATGGCTTCCATCTGTTTTCCCATTGTTTGTTGACCAAATCTGCTCTAGCTTACCCCTATCGCACCATATGGGTATTTGTATACACGCATGTTTAGTCTCAGACTTGCATAACAATTACAACAACCCTTCTGTGTCTCTTAATACTCCCTCTTCGACTTAGGGGGGCATTTAAATTCGGCTTGAAATAGCGCGCTTTTATAGGTTCCAAACACCTGAAAGTCTCTCCCATCCATTATATAAGCTCTCTTTAATTTTTCTCCGCTACAATTATTACCGTGGAAGAAAATAATCCTTACATCTGAAAATAGGCAGTTACACAGACGTTTAATGTCTTTAACAAGCTTTCAAACGCCAATTATTATAGTTGTGATGTATATGATTATGGTTGCTTCAGATGAACTAGAGAAATGAATTAGCGACTCTAATACTGCGTGTTGTTTTGTTTCTTCCTTCAATTGCAAAGATTTTAACGAAGACAACGTTATATCCATTGCCGTAAAGTGGACTGAGGAGGGAAACAAATTAAACGCTTTGTAATAAAGGCGCAAAATTAATTTCATTATATCCATTTGGCTAATAAGGTCGAGCAAATTGTTTTCCCCAGCAATTTACCAGTCATCAAAGTATTGCATAATGCCGAGTTATTTGTTCATTGCATCTCTTGTATTCGACTTACTTTTATAAGCACTCTCCCCATGTTGAAAAATGTAGACACGTGGTTGCATGTCTATACAATAGCGCCACAATTTCATGGTATAAATGAAAGAATATCAACTGAAATTCTAGAATAATTTACCCAAATTGTACATATTGTTACCAATACGTGTTACCATCAAGGCTCTTGGTCCCTTTTACGGATATTGCATCGAGTAAATTGTGTGGATTGTTTCCTATTAGTTGATTTTGCTATTTTGAAATTTAGTATATACATGTCCACTATTCTATATGGACCATAAGTGGGATTGGAAATAAGTTGGTCAGAATGTGATTTGCAATGTTATTGTTATTTAAAATGTGGGGAATGGTATTTTTGTTGCAGTGGGTTTGGATGTATGTACAATAGAATATCAGATGTGTCCATGTAGATGGTTATTGGGTCTATTGGGTTGAAAAATGCCTTTGTTTCAATATAATTTGGGTTTAGGTGGAAATATGGTTGTTGAGTTAGTAAATGTGTGTTAATATGTTTATAATGTGAAAATTTGTTAGAATTATGTATTCTATTGCAGATGTTTGCAGCATGCACAAACTTAATAGTTAGGGACCAGCATACTTTTACTGATTCTCTAAGTTAGATAGTATTATGCTAGGGTATGGAATAATCAGTTTTGTTATAAAGTATCGTAGAATATTGTATTTATTGGGCGGTTTCCTAAGCCAGTAAAGGAAGGTATCTTGGGAATGTGTAGAATTTGGATGTGATAGTGCACCAATCCCATAATTCAATGTGATTTGTAATAAGTATTGGTTCATGGGTTTAGGGTTCAGTTCATTTGTTAGTAAATATTTAGGAACTCCTTGGGGAAGACCGAATACTTTGCAGTAGTATTTGCAATGGAATACAGATTGCAATCCACATAAAGCCATTGATGGAGTCATGTAGAGCATATACGCAATGCATGTCCCAAATTTCGCAAAACAATCCAAAGTCAATAGTGAATTTGTGCAACTCCAGATAAATGAATTATTTGGCCATGATGATCCACGACCGCACGGAATACATTGGGAGTCAGTGAAACTGCCGACGGTCCAAAAAGTCGGTCATGGCTGCTCTCCCATGTGTCACTTGGCAGTTCATTTGTATGCCACAGCTCACCAGGCCATCTCACGAATCAGGCCATTCAACCTCGATATGAAACTATTATTTTGGGGAAGGAACATCTGAAAGTAGTGCCGAACAATATCAAGCAGCTACATATATAAGTAGACACGCACAGGTACAATCGGTAGACCTTTTTTTCACAAAAAAAAAATGCTAGATGTGGGTTTATGAGGATTAATTATGAGTGTGGGAAAAAAGAAGTCAGTCACGAGAAAAAGATGTCCTACATCACATGGACAAAGTTTGGTGTGGGTTGAAAAGATAACGGATGCGAGACAATAAACAACAACATTAGCCCACGTGAGTGGAATAACTCGTTACAAATGAATACGATTATTAAATGACTTTCGAAAGAGATTATATACCTATATACCAGCGACTTGCAAATAAATCTACAGATGCAAGGTTTAGGAAAAATAAGTAGTGCACACCAATAAATAAAGTTTTCAAGAACTCCCGAAACATGGTGATATCTTGTAACCTTAAGCAAACTGGTTACACTTGTTGGGTAGTAAAATTTGATTATAGTAAAATAGAAGTCTAGGTTTACCGCAATTGGATAATTTCATATAAACCGGGATGCTCATAAATAACATTTACGACGCATGGATGTGGCGTGGTGTTGAAATTATTATTATAAACATCTGTTATCCTCGAGAAAATTCGTAGAAATATTGATTAAAACCAGTACTGAAATCAATCCAAATTTCATAATGGGGTCTTAGATACTGAATCTGAAAGTTAGATTTCATCATCAAACAGGTGATGTGATAACCAATGCAACTTTTTTCAAAAAATGACAAATTTGCACAACAACAAAAATATGTGTTGAAATATTTCCAGGCCACTTGCACCAATCAAGAAAAATCAATCAGGTGATGGGGAAAACACTAACATACTGAAAATGATCAGAAAAGGAGTATGAGAACGAATTGCATTACCCAGTAATCAGTATATAATTTTATTTTATTGTTCTTTGATGGATGGCATGGAATTAAGTCATTATAACACCGATGCATCATCCAACGTGTCCTAGATCCAGTTAACAAATAAATCCTCAACTAATAGACATATCACGTCCTCATCTATCATTGATTGAAATTCAATTGGAATATCTAAATATATGCATCAGGATTCTATTTCCACCTTAACACTAGTAACCAAATCACAACATGCAGTTTTTCAATGGACAAACGCCAAAATTCGATACCGTGGCAATTAAAATTCTAACAAAAAGCCATTTCCAGATCAGTTTTCGTTCTTTATGTCACTAAGATATGTAGCTTTGTCTAACAAGCATATATGCCGGTACATGATGACGACATAGGATGATGAGGCCAAAAAGACTGTCTATTATCCCGTCTGCTGCCATGGCAACTGCGTCCCAAAGCCCGCGCTCTAGAGATCACAATGGCAAGACACGAATCAAGTGTCATCGTGATAAAATGGCATTTATGTCGTAATCCTACGCGTGGTTGCGCGAGGAATCTGTGCGGGGTTAATCTATGTGTGTCACTGATACACTTGCCGGCGTATGTGTGGAATGCGAGCAACAGATTCCTCCTCAGAGGGGGTTCGAAAAGGCTTTGCGGTTGAAAAATGTCCTCCTAATTGCTCCCTAAATACGCGACAACACCTTTTTTTCTGGATTCCACTTTGTTAACGACATATAGCTTTACATTTTGACATGCAATATGTGCATTATATTGGCATTAAACATGCAGACAGTTCTGAAGCATCAGAAGTTCAGATATCAAAGAAGACAAACATATTGCCATCTTCTTTTTCAAGGATACTTATGAGGTTCACTTGAAAACGTTGGAGAAATTATACAAGTTTTTAAAAGTAAATATGGATTGTTGAGCGATATTTCATTAACTCAATTTTTTTTTCTGGATATTTATTTATATTTATATTTATTTATTTATTGATCATGTCGAGAAAAAAAATACAACAATCACAATATTAAAACGCTCAAAGAGCACTAAAAGGCACTAAAAGACAACAATCAAGTCATTGACAAAAAGAATATTTTGTTTTGGATTTCACTTTGTTATCGACATAGTTTCGATAGGCAATTTTTATAGTGGCATAGATCAGCGATTGTTCTAAAGCATCAGAAGTCCAGATATCAAAGAAGACAAGCATAAAAAACATTCTTACTTTCACAGGTATTAATGAAGTTCGCTAAATATGGAATGTTGATCGATTTTTAAATTTGTTTTAAAATTTATAAATAAAATTAATGGATTGAATTCAAATTTCATTATCTCAATTTTTCCTTTTTCGGGATTCCACTTTGTTTTAACAAGCAATTTTTATATTGGTATAGAGCAGCCATTGTTCTGAAGCATCAGAAGTTCAGATATCAAAGAAGACAAGCATAAAACATTCATATTTTCACAGGTATTGACGAGGTTCATTTAAAAACATTGACAAAATTAAATAAGTTTCCAAAACTAAATTTGGGTTCTTGTGCGATTTTTAAATCATCGTAAAATTTAGATGAAATCAATCGAATGAATTTAAATTTGATTTAGCAAATTTAGCTTTTTTCTAGATTCCACTTTGTTTTAACAAGCAATTTCTATATTGCCATAGAGAAACCATTGTTCTGAAGCATCAGAAGTTCAGATATCATAGAAGCAGCATTCTTCTTTTCACGGGTATTGATGAGGCTTACTTGAAAACATTAGCAAAAAGTTTGCAAAACTAAATTTGAACTGTTGAGCAATTTTTAAATTTTCATAAAATTTAGATGAAATCATTGGAATGAATTCAAATTTCATGAACTCAATTTTGCCTAATTTAAGGTTGAGATTTTTATTAAGATAAGAGGAGTCATTGAGTAACTGAATCAGTTGTTTGGCTGCCAATTAGTAAATGTTTGCTGTATTTTGTCAGTTTTTTTTTTCTCCAAATATGTTAGATATGGTCCGTTTATAATGTACTACTCACTATAGATTTCTTCGCGTAGGAATGCCATCGTCAACAACATATTACAAATTCTAATAAGTATATACATTTTACAAGAAATGATAAACAAATAATAAATTTTTCTGTCGCGCCCATGTCTTTTTTTGTGCTTGAGTGAGATGCTACCTTGATCTTTGATATTTCCCAGAAATTTTACATGGAGCAATATGAAGGTTGCACATTTTCTTGCTTGTCAACTGAGAACAATACTGGCGCCAAGAAATGCAACACGATTCAGGAAAGATATTACAATTTTTAAATAACTACGCTGAAAAGGCAGTAAAAAAAGGTTTTATTGCACATAAGCATATGGAGGGGCTTATTCATTGCTTGTTGAAAAGCTATGCTTCTGAAAAGATCTTTTTGAAAAATCATTATTGAATTTTACATTTCTGAATCGATGTTTGACACAACGTCAGGCTATAAGTACGAGTACAAGCACCATTACAGCCTTTAGCACAATATACTTTTTTCCCTAAAATACACAGCATGCATGCGCATAAAGTAAGCGTTTTTGTATTACATGTATACATTTTATGTCGGATTATTCATCTTGCAACAAATGTTGCTCACCCTCTTCTATCTAAGTAAAACTTCCTGAATCGTGAATGTCCGCACACCTATTATGGAGTCAAGTCTTTACAAATATTGATTTATGGAGAAATCTGGCTTGTTCTAAACCAAAAATAAATATGGCATACGTGACCGAAACCAGCATGTTTCATTCACAATGCTTCCTTTTTCAGAGTCCAATGTCGTTGAAATTTTAGAACATTCCAAAGACAATCAGATTAGCGTCTTGACAGCCTACCTCTCACTAATTATCACTGATAAAAATTAGCATGACAAATATATCAATAAAAGTTACTGAGTGCATGGACTGTTATAAAAAGTTGACATTTGAACTTTTTAATAACTGTTTTCAGAGAATTTTTAATTTCTATTAGAAATTCTTTAAAAACTTTTGAAGAACTTTTAATAACTGTTTTCAGAGAATTCACAATTTCTATTATAAATTTTATGAAAGCAGTTATTAAAAGTTCTTGAAAAGTACAAAATTGCATTGCCTATACTTGCAAATATTTAATTGACTTTTTGGTATATGGAAAGCATGCATGCTGTTATTTTACCCAAAATATTAATTTTCAGCAAGTTTTATTTACGTGTCTTAACATGTATACATTATTATCAACAACTATTGATGTGACAATTTTATAGACATTGTTACAGTAAGTTTCTTCCAACTGATTTGGAGATCAATATAAGTTCCCACAAGGACATTCAAATTTGGAACTTTCCCTTGAGAATGAAAAGTCTTATATGTACATATTAATTTCCAGATTTATGACCAATTTTAAAAATATTCATTGATTTCTATAACAAATTGATTTTTTGGGTAATTTATCCAAACGTTTTCATAATCCACATGGGAAGATGGCGGCCTTGTATTCTGGAAAGTGATCAAGTGATACATTCTGTACTGCTTCTATTGTATAGCAGACATTAAGTTCGACTTTTTGGGAGAAATCTTTAAAAAAATTAAGAAATCGCCTATTAGTGAGACATTTCCGAAATTTGACCATAAGTGGCCTTGCGGAAGTCCATTCTTGGACAAATCACGTGCCTGAAGATAGACGATTTGTTTGCCCATGAAAATACTTTCCATAATACCCAAATCTTGCTTAATGGTGTGCTTGTTCAGCTGTGCTCTTTGCTAGATACAGTTTCAGAAAGAACATTTGCAGAGCTCAGAATCATTTTTCTAGATATAAGCAAAAAAAAAAATCGGGCCACGAATGTGACACCGTTGATGGACCCCGTGTCACGCCGTCCTGACAGCTGCGCCCCTGTCGCCAAGAAAACGTTTTTAAAAAAAAGTTTGGAAAAAATGGTGATGAAAAAGTGCCTTGTGCCATGTAATGACGACAGGCCGCCATTCGCCGAAAATGTAAAGCACGATGGAAGAAAGGCGTTGGACCCTTTGAAGCACGGATCAAATGGCAATGGCAGGCTAACTTTAGAAAATATCGTAAGCGTCAGGATGACAGTCGTCAGCCGCTAATAAGCTCAAGATTTAAACTTGGATGAATTTCAAGATGGGGATGTAAAGAAGAAAAAAAATGGATGTCACAGACGGCTACCGCTTTGACATAATGATGTCTATAAGCTAGAAAAACGAGTTGTACTTTAATCGCCTAAGCCTAAAACCATGATTTACAAACGACATTTTTGTCCTCCAGGAATGGCTGACATGACTATTTTATGCCACAAATCAAAGTTTTCGAGAAGAAAAAAAGAAAAATGGTGGCATGCAGGACGAGCTTATAAACTATGCGGCCGTCATTGACGGTTTGGCGCTGGTTGCATGGCATGCGAGGAAGCCAGAAAAAAAACTACTAAACTGTGACACTGATGGTGCGGACATAATTTATCTGCAAAACATGTTTTAAAACGTGTATCTTAACCTGCATCTACTACGAATTCTTGCTCGGTTTAAAAATTGGGCGTAAAAAAACACCGTATGCGTTTTCAATACAAGGCTGCATTATTCAGTGTCGAGATTGCAAAACGGAGTCATGGCGTTTTGAAGGTGACTTAATACGATAATTAATTATTTGTGGATGTCACGCCATCCAATTAGAGCACGTATCAAAGCTGATAGGACGCCAATGTCCTTTTTCCAAGCGCCACTTTTTTTTGTCGCTATACAGTACATCGAAACCATCTTTTTGCGTTAATTTAAAGGCGCATTAAGCGATTCGCGCTAAGGGCTATCATGTGTTGTGCATGTGATTATAACTTATAAGGATGAAAGCGGAATCACGGTCAAAGAAAATAACTAAATCACTACATAATTGAGTAGGGCGAGACGAGTTTGTATATTTGTCTTCCAAGAATATACACTATAAATATGAGTATTTATGGGACTTGGGAATGTTATAGTTTGACAGTGATGGTGGTAATTCCGAACAAATTTCATTATTGATATTACTTGCAATTTGTTGTCCAAAAATATTTTATGTAGAGACAGATTAATTCACATGATATCAGAGTTTATTCTGCTAAAATATAAATCTTAAGTGTATTTCGGATGACTAACTTAAGTCTCGCATTGTCAAGGTTTGTTTTAGCTGATAATTTACAACGATTTTAGAATTTTTTGTGTGCAAAATCTTCCTTTATGGTTTGCAAGTTATCATTAAAATGTAGATGCATTTCAATTACATGCAAAGCACACTGTAAATGCACTCAATGTTTATTTATGGGACGTTGGAATGTTTACAGTCGAACCTGCCTATCTCGAATTCCATGGGAAGGATTACAATTTCGAGATAAACAGGTTGAAATGTCTATTGTATAGAATTTGTTCCATTATTGATTATATATACATATTAAAATAAAATATCGTTACGAACGACATTTTTTATTAATTTCAAGGAATACGTAATCACAGTGGCAAATTTTTTAGCATACCTTCAACTTTGGAAATACACAAATAGTTAGTTGGACAGTGATGGTGGTAATTTCGAGAAAATGTCAATTGTTTGTCCAAAAATATATGTATTATGTAGAGACAGATTAATTCATGTGATATCAGAGTTTATTCTGCTAAAATATAAATCAGAAGTGTATTTCGGATGATTAACTTTCAAGTCTTACATAGCCAACCTTTGTTTTGGCTGACATTTTACAACGATTTTAGAATTATTTTTTGTAAAATCTTCCATTATTGTTTGCAAATTAACAATAAAATATAGATGCATTTCAAATACCAAAATAGATGCAATGAAAACATGTGTATTATAAAGTCTGGAACAATTTCAAATTAAAAAATAGAAATGGATTTTCTGAAAATCTCTGTGTGAAAATCTGTCTCATAAAAATCAACTACTATTGTCAGTGTGGAATTTGTCAAAATTTATATGAGAAACTTTTCAATGCTAATAATACAACAAACTGCAGCTACACTGTAGTATCTGTTTATTTGTATTTTTAGTAGTTTGTAATTGTGAGAAGATTTGCACGAAATATTAAATCGGCATGGATTTAGTCCAAGAAAATTCGAGACAAAGAAAACGTGACTTTATAAGAGACCACAATCACGAAACATAATTTACAAATTACCCTAAAACGTAAATGGGTATATAATTATAGCCTTCTTTAAAATAAAACAGAATATACATTATACTTATAATTTAAGTTATGTTTTCTCTCAATTGAATTTATGAGACATGGTTTTCAACAAAAAAAAAAGAGATTCTGCTTAGTTTCTAATGAAAGTTTTCCAGAGCATAAATGCAACACAGCAGCACTGTGAATTCCATTTGTTCTAATTGCGTAATTTTACAAGTTCAAATTTCTCTATATTGGTTAATAATGGACACCGAGTCTAAATGCTGCTGCCCCCTGGAGTGCCTGCCCCACAACGTATTTTGATATCATTTTTGATTGCGACGCTTTATATCATTAATAATACAACGCACGTGATTTTACCGACGTGCAAGCTATCTTGGACGATGTAACCACATTTATTAAAGCTATTTTTCTATTTGCCAATTTTGCGGCCAAATTATCTGAAATAGAAGCACCCATTACGTGACATCAAATGATGATGACCACATCTTAAATAATTTAAAGCATCTTATATAAATGAGTTCGTGGATGCTGTAGGGGGAGAAAAAAAAAAGCCTCTCTCAAGATGATGTACCACACACATCCATCCATCGTTTTCCCTTGTGTTTTACTTCTGGACATCAAAAACCAGGACAACCCGATTACAATTTCTCGTCAAAATAACATGACATTTACAGACGTCAGAATCAATATGATGAAAGAAGCGTCAATGTTGTGATCTAGTGCTTTAGATGGTCCAACTTTATTTAATAAAGTAAATGCACATATAGCCTGTAGGAACACAGTGAGATTACGAGCAGTTTTTTAGATAATCAAGTTTCTTAAGACGGTCACTGGCTTGTTCTCATATCGAAAGCAGCACGTATACTGTATAGAAGATTGATTGAAATGGTCTCAAATTATTTAATTTGAGGAGTTTTATAGATTGTCAATTCAAAGGGAAGTCTGGCGAAGAATTCGGTAATTGTAGCATGTGGTTTGTCTCCCATGAGGGCAGTAAAACTAGGGAGCAAACACGAAGTCATGTGCAGGACTTTGTGCCATAGGCTTGTCTGTACGTCTATGTATGTCACTACTTGTATTAAATGTATTAACAGTGTTGTGCTTAGCAATACATTTACTGATATATCAAGAAATTAAAAATTGCATTTCAGTAAATATACTTAGCATCTAAGATCTACATTTAGAACTTTGCATAACGCCAAGTACCTGCGTTTTAAAAATTAGTTTATTATTATTAAAGGAATTTCTAGGTAATTTACAAAATAATCTCATTCGTGGCAAAACAACAACTTAATTTTTTTTAAACTATATTTTTCTAGAATTTAACAGCTACAATTATACAACTGAAAGTATTTTTTTCTAAAATTGACTCTGTTGAAAAAAAAGTCTAATATTTACATAATTAAATCCTATATGTAAATATGTATTTGGGATTCGGCCAACCTAGCAATTGGGATTAACGTTTTTGTGGTTTTTGCATTTATTATGCACAATTCTGCTTTATAACGCACTTTTTAAAATAGCCATATTGCAAATTTACAAATTTTGCATGTTTGCAATCATAAGGGAATGCTATTAATCGTATTAAACCGTTTAAAAAACACAATTGGATGTTTTCTGTAATTTTGTATTGTGCATTGAAGCTTATTATTAACAAATACTCTGGCATAAAAGAAAGTTATTCTCAAACACATCCTCACACTGAATAACAGCATATTGAGAATGAAACAAAGCAAACCAGAAAAAAACAAATAAGCAAAAAATAATTGCCATGTGAACTTTTAATTAATTATACTGCTAAAAGAACAGTGTGTAATTTGAGCTGTCAAAACTCATGGAGTCATTATAAAATGTGATATAGGCACAACAGACGTATTAACCTTCAGGGGTTCTCTTTAGACTCAACACACTATAAACGTAAATTTTCATATTCAGAGGCAAAAACAAGTCTTTATCTCCTAAAATTGGAAAAAGCATATAATTGTGACTGTGATTGCTCTATTGTGCAGTGGCGTGATCGCACACTTTTTTTTTAGAAATAAACTATACTGTAAATATTCAAATCATAGTTTTTCTTCATGGATTTTACTGATAAAAATAACCAACATTTTTATACGTTGATTACGTACCGAAACCACGTATACACACTGCAAATCCTTACGCGTGATGTATTATCATGAGGGTGACCACGACCAAGGAGATGTGAATGCTGCCCTTGGGGCCCATATGGTCTGCATCAATTACTCATCCTGTGCAACGAGCAGCTAATAGTGGGGTTTATTGATTTATCGAGAAAAAAAATATATTACGATACAACGCTCTGGAAGATAGAAATTGCTTATTTACTCGCATTTGTTTAAGTTTTGCAAGAAAAGAAACAACTATCTAAAAGCCATCATTCTGCAGAATGCATTTCCCATTAGTTGTTAGCATTAGTCGTGTAACTACTCAATGCACTGCATTTCTTCTTACCTTTTGCAAACTGCAAAAACATGAAATTTATCTAAGACTTATCTAATAAGGCCCTCAATTTCAAAGTGGTGCCTATCATTACCGGTAATATACAGGACCCCATTGACGCCCCTGCAACGTGGGATGTTTTATATACGTTCCAGCATTAGCTAAAGTATTTACATGATGGTCTATTTAAGAGACTGGAACAAGACAATGAATGCATAAATTTGTATTTTACAACATCCAAATAGATTTATAGAAATATGGAAGCATCCCATTTGGCATGTATGCTTGCAGGACGTGTACTTATATACAAGGCACGATGGGTTTATATAAAAAATATATACTAAATTTACCTATATATACCATCGCAAAACACGAGTGTACTGCATGGATGTTTTATGTTTTATGTGCTAATGTGCAGGAGCCAATGCTGACATAATTTATGATCGTCATTAGAGCTATTTCCAGCTATTAAGTGTGCATAATCATACTCTATGGCAAATGCTTTTTTCATTATTGTAAATTTCAAGTTGTCTCCTTCGTTGCTGGGTTTATGTTACCATTAGGAATTGTAAATATTAAGTCCATTAAAAAGGAGCGTACTTCGGTCTTGTTCATTTACATCTTGTTATAATGCACCAAGTTTCTAGCGAGAAACACTTATTTACAGAAACATACGACAATGATGTGGAGGCTTTAAAAAAAAATTCACTATCAAGACGGTGGGTATTATTAGAAAATATTGTTTCCCATGCAAGAAGCTTCTTGCCTAATGATTTTACTCTGTTATTTAGTGCGTTAGTTTAACATGCTAGCGTTTTAACTCTTTTATGTGCAACATATTCACCATGGACCTGCAGCAAGAGCGAGTCACAAAGTTATGAATAAAATTGTTGTAGTCGCAGAACAAGTGCTTGTCATTACAGAAAACATTAGAAAAATACCATGTCCAACATGATTTTTAAGTTCAATTTATGATTAAAGAATTCGGGTCTTGAGATATTACAAGTGCTGCAGTTTGTGTATCAAATCAGCACTGCTACATATACATGTCAGTGACATATCAAGCATTATTCCCTAACTTGTTCATGGTTATTAATGGGACATTTTGTATAAAATATATATTATTGTTGCTACATGTTTGTGTTCAGTTATTTTTAATGTTTTTTTTTTTTTTTTTTTTTTTTTACACTGTGATGGCATAAAAAAGTAGAACCCAATAAAAAAATCACAACTTCGTGAAAAATGCTTTGATTAAAATGAAATTTGGCACTTAGTACATAGAAAAATAGTGTAGGATCAAATAACTTCTTCCGGACATGCGACAAATCTCGGATTCTTTTCATTTTTCAACAACACGTACGCCACTGGCCACCAAACGGTCCGAACTTGAATCCAGTGGACCTCAAAATTTTGGGGAGTTCTCCGGGAAAATGCTTACAAATCGAAGATTAATAACATCGAAGACTCGAAACTACGAATTAAGAAAACTTGGATTGAACTCGACCAGCAAAATCGATTCGTCAATCAAAGAATGGTGCGTTAGACTCCGGGCTTGTGTAAAGGCCACCGGAGAACATTTTGCGCACACTATAATTCATTCTTGTTCCTACACTATTGTTCTATGAAAGTGCTAAATTTAATTTAAATCGAAGGATTTTTCACGAAGTTGTGATTTTTTTATTGGGTTCTACTTTTTTATGACTCACAGTGTTTACTTGTAAATAGTAGAAGCTGGACATTTTGATAAACCAGTGTTGTTAAGGAAAGCAGAGTAGAAGTTCGTTTAAAATTATCTAAGAAATTACTCAAAACAGCATTTTTAGCAAAAATTAAGCTAAGTGGAAGTATTTTATAATTGGGAATTAATTTTCATTTGCATACTCATGCAATTCATAAAGTAAATGCTTGTACTTGCAGGATCCAAAAACAGTGTTTAATTAGTAAATGCTTTGCTCTTCAGAATAAACAGTTTTTAAGATGGAATTTATTTATTAGTATTCAAATGCAAAAGTGGATCCCACAACCAGCTTCTTTCTTTGAATACAATAGACATAATTCCATGACAAATTGCACGATCTGTATAACGACTTGTGCAAGTATTTGCTACACAGTTAAAAGCAAGCATTATGCTAGATGCATACAGGCTTTTTCACCTATTAAAGCCGCAACGGACATGTTTGACATAATTAAAAAAACGAGGGACTGGAAAGAAGCGAGAAATAAAACAAGGGGTAGAGAGAGAGAGCATCCCTATATAACGCCGGTAATAAATGTAATCATAATGAGATCGTATAACAAATTGTACATCTAAACCTAGTGCATGCAGCCTACGTTTTCTTCCTGTCTTATGGATGTGAAAAAGTCTGCCAACTCCCTCGAGAAATATTAACTACACGAAAATGCAGATCCACAACAAAGATCTAACATACACTCCACTTCAATTTGATGCCGACTTAATTTACTGTGGAAACTTAGCAGCGCACCGTTGCACTAGAATGCAATGGGTGCATATTTTCAGAATTCCTTCCTTGAATGTATACCTACTTGGAGATTAAAGATGAAACAAGTGCGCTAAGTTATGCAACTTTGTATTTTAAATATCTCGCGAAACATCAAGTATACATAGGAGTTAAATTGCAACCAACATTCATTACAGATAATACTGCAGAACTGACACAAAATATTCCCTTGAAAACAAAACTTCCCCAAACGGTTCAGTTAAATTTTTTTTATATTTTTAAGAATGCTTGACTTTGGATAAACATGTACATAAGCAAATCATTAAATATAAAGTTTCCAAACAATTACTTTTCTTTAGAATTAAACAATAGGTAACCGGTTGGCAATATTTCGTAGGGCGCCTAATTTTGACCTGCTTACAGCACCAGCTTAGGGGCCATTCAAAAAGGACGTCCTCAAAAGGGGGTGGGGTCTGCTGGCATGTGGACAGGATGGGAGAGATGGGGGAAGTGAATGGGAGGGGGTCCCACTATAATGATATTTTCCAGTCTTTGGATTTCTTTGAACTCTTGGAATCTTTGGACAGTGCTGTCAAACTGTCTCACCAAAGGACAGTGGCGGACTGGACCCAAACATATTGTTTGCCAGATGCAAAGGGTTCCCACCTACAACTACTGTACATGTCATCGTTTGATATATATTTAGAAGAAATAAATCATATTTTTGCAAAATAGAAGTGGAAAAATGGTCAAGTCAAGGGTTCCACTTGACTTCCTTGCCCCACTTTTAAGAGGTAAAATCCAAGAAGAACGTTTGCAGTCCATTGAAAGCTGCTTAACATAAACACAAACTACATACGAATAAGATTTTCGTGTTTCTATTTTGGGTCAACATTTTCTTTGACAGAGCGAATTCCAAAATAAAAAAAAGATGCTCTAAGTTTTTCATTTAATTTTATAGAGCAATTTCACTTGTTCCTAATGTAGCAACTTTTCAACAAGTGATTGGTATATCCCAAACAAGTTGAACTTTTGCAACCTGTTCATAGGCGCATGCTCAGGGTGTAAGATGTCAAAACTATTAAAATAGGTTTTTATTTTTGGATGTATTGAAGACGACGCCATACAGCATCCCCAGCATCAATTGGGAAGCCTTTCTATTGTGTGTATGCACCACTTTCTGCTGTAAGTTCAATAAACAACGTAAACACTGCCATGCGTTGTTCGCACCAGCCTATAACGGATTGCTTACACTAAAAGTAGGCCTATACTCTCGAATATAAATATAGTTCGCCATCAATTTGTCCTTTTCGCGTAGCTTTTGTCTTTGTTCTTTCACCACAAAAACGTTCAAATACCAAACAGAAACGAAAAGAAAAAAAAGATCCGAGTGAGAAAGAGCATTTGCTGTGGTTGTCAGTCGTAAAGGGATTCAAAGGGTTTCAACTGATGCTCTGGACATCTTTACTGTCATGGACTGTTGTAGTCCAGATTACAAAGCGGGAAATACCAGTCTGTTTGCGAGGTTATTAAATAAGTTAGTGTGACAATAGTTTACATTGTTAGATAAATAACCAAATACGCATACCAAGAGAAAATTGCTTACTTTTTTATGTCCACGAAGATTGCGGAAGGAAGTTGAAAATTCCATCTTGATATGCAGTTCACACGTACTTCAACCGTTAAATACAACTTTATTAGCACAATATCTAAAAAAAAATAATCAAAAATAAAAGTTAACATTTTTTCATGCATTGCCTATTTACAATAATAAATAACAAGAACATTTTGAAAATCTTAAATGTCTCAAAAAACAATCATTAAAAAAACTTTAGAATTTCAAAAAATTGCCAAACTTTTCCTACTGCATATTAGGGTATGACTGCAAGTTAGTATATGACCACCTTAAGTTAAAGTGCCTTCATGAATTCCTGCACTTTTCTGTTTTAAAATGCTTATGGAGCTACAAGGATATTGTCAGACTAAATGTCAAAACTACAAAAATAACTTATAGTGGGTATTAAGCAAAACACCTTTACAACATAATGTGATCACAGTTTAAAAATAAGTTTATACTTTGCATATGAAGCAAGCATTTAGATTTTTTTATTAAAATAAACAACCTAATGACAGCGGGTGTCACGGAGAACTCATGCAAGTACAATAGAACCCTTTCACTGTCTTGCCATATACTCAACGTTTTAAGCTGAATTTGTTAAGGTAGTATTATGCAAAATTTGTAGTATAGAGCACGAAGGAATAAGACAGCTTCATGTAGCCCAACTTTAAAAATGATGTTGAGCCTGCCCTAATTTTGAAAATGTAAAAAACCAAACGTGAAAGTCTCTGACCATGAGTTGGACAAACACGAAACGTAAACATCTGCAATTCGAAATAAAAACAACAATAAACCAACAATGGGATTCTGCAGATAACCATGCAAGTGATCCAAAAGGACGCAAAACCAAAAATGTAGATCTTATGGATGTCCTTGTGTTAGCTAAAATAGGATTTGCTCTTTGACACAACATTGATGTTGATAGGAAATTCGATGAATTGTTCTTAAACTATGATAAATCAACTTAACAAGTAATGATTTAGGATGCTAGTGGCTTGTACAATGTTGATTCTTTGAAAAATTTCGTAAAATTCATGCATATGGAACTGACTTTTCAGAAGCAAATTTTAACCAAACGTGATTGAAAATGGACACAATGCCAATAAAAGTTAGTGTGGCAAAATTTACAATGGAAATGAATATCACGAATGGTGCCCTTGTGTGCAAAAAAAAGGAATATCGTCAAAATAAACATCGTAGAATATTTAAAAGATCGAGGATAAAATATTTTAAAAAATGTACACCAATTCGTGAAGGTTATTTATGAAAATATATTGTCCATGAAAAACTAGGATATAAAGTGTCTTATTGACGCAATGTGCAACTTAATATGGTTCCATATCTAATTCCACAATCAAAACACAGCCCCTCGTCAAAGTAATAAAAACTTTAAAAAATATCATGAAATTTGGCTAAAATAGCTTCTTAAAAATGTAATGGTTGAAAAGTATGTGAAACCCTATAACCAAGATAGTTATCTCAGTGTTTTTCAATACAATGTCCCATAAACTTCTTTTTTTCAATTTCTTTCTTGGTTTATCAGTCGCATTCGTTTTTCTTCGTATATGTACTTGTTTATTTTTGTGCAAAGTTGATTGTCACGATGTAACCCTTTGCTTTTTTTAAAAAATATTTTCTTATGGCCTTGATACGTGCATGCAAATGCACGATATTACCGACCACCCAGGTCCAGAAATATGCAGGTAATATTCATATACAAAGTTAAGATGCATCGAGAATCGATATTGAAATATACGATTTTATGATAATATAATGTTCGTGTTAACCTTTCATATAACGTTTTCCATAAGAAGAAGAAATGTGGGTAGCGAATTGGCTGATGGAATTGCATACTTACATGTGTTTAAAAATATCAACGATAATGTACCATAAAAGTTTAACAGCGAAGATAATATTATACTTTTTCCAGGTATACTATTGAAATAAAAACTGTAGACTAGAACATGATCAGCAACGTTGACCAGGTGTTAATTTCAAGAAATATTTGTGAATTGTTCATGGTAGTGGACAGAGGGTAGGAATGGGATGAAGGAGGAGGAGTGGGACATTGCCAATAATTTAAAACTTTAATTTGTAAAAAGATTGACACTTGTGTGCCAAGATGGCACTTGTGTTCCTGCATTGGTTTGTATAAAATTGTTGCTTTCTGTTGAATCACAAGAATGCAGGAAGAAAAATTGCGGATTCACTACCAAAAAGCAAGTTTATACTTCAAATATTAAACTTTTCTAAAACTACAGTTTATTCTGATGAGTCTTTGAAAGTTCTTTGAAAATTACTCGATGATATAGATATTGATATCGTGCAGAGGCTTTTCACACCATTTCTGTTTGAACAAAGGTCAAAATTGCAGAAAACCTATCAATTTTGCATTTATGTTAGTCCCTTTTCACAAGTTTGTTAGTTTTAATAAAAAATCCCTGTAATCCCTGGTATCTCGTTTGAAAAGTGTCCAAATCCTCCTATGTGCAAGAGGATTGGGACAACAAAGAGGAGTTAACTTTTGTGAATACTTTTAAAAGCAAAAAAATGAAAAATGTCCCATTCTCCATCGAATTTAAACCTTTAGCATAACTGAAGAAATTGCATCATCAACGAATGGATCCTGATAAACAGTCTGTATACCAAACTATTATTAATTTAACAAAATCTGAACAGATCTATAGAAACAATCTCTTCTTATCCTTTTAAATGCTACATAAATTAGATGTCACGTGCATACATTGCAAACTGTAAAATAAAAAGTACCAAATAGATGTGCAATTTGCCAAATTACGCAGGGAAAAAAGTTACCTGGCATTTTTTTTTTACAATGTCAATTCCACAACCACAATAAACCTGCAAGCCGCTGCGTCGCCTGTCCAACCAAGACATTTTTACCCCTTTTTAAGGATGATGACTAACCATATATTAATTATTGCCAGGTTGTGTGGATGACCTCCTGTAGCGACTAGTGACTTTAGCTTATGCATGGTTCAAGGCTTGGTTAATGTAGCAATTATTTTTTATGTTCTTTTTTTCACCATTAGTTTTATCGTTAAGGCATCCTTCCACACTTTGATGTGTTGCTTCAGTGGTGTTGTTGGAAAACTGCATCAATAAGCCCACTGTTTTGGTCGCTTTTTATGTGTGCACACAACAACGCATTTTCTTCGGTGAGGTAAACATTACGGTGAAGAGGATGCGCAATCGATCCAATTAATTCTAAAACCAGAATTTTTTAAACCAGGATGGAGGAAAAAATGGCACAGGAAATGCACTTTATGATACGAAAATTTTAAGCAATTTCAGGCGACTTTTTGTCAATTTCAACTGCCAAAGAAAGAATTTGTTATTAATGACAATATGATCGCGTGACTTCGCATGTCGAGCAATTATGACCAATTTTCCCACAAATGTATTCCAATAAAAATTAGACCGAATTAAGCCGTCTGGAGAGTAAAAAGTTGACAGCGAAATATTATGGCAGATTTAACAGAGAACAAAAAATAATCAAAGGTTACTGACCATGGATGATTAAGAAATGATATTTAAATACCTCAGGACATAAACATAGAAACTTAAAAACAGAACTACAGATGCTTCTTGTAATGAAACCATCTAATAGAACCACAAATTGTAAGCAGAAATTAGAGATTGTTCTAAATTGAAATAATCAGATTAATAAGAAATGGATAATTAAATTGATTAAGCACAATTTCTATCCACCATAAGATAAGATTGCTAAATTTGTTTCGCAATTTAACCAATTATTAACCACAAAAACTTTATGAGAAACACTTGTGATAAATATGTGATATTTACATTACAACAACAAAATCTGTCACCATTTTATTTCTAACTTGTTGAATATAGCTAATTAGACTCCTTGAACTTGCATAGTGGATTCAAGAGTAATCAACCAAACTAATATGCTTCCAATGTAGGCATCAAAGTTAATATTTGTTTCTTTATTAATGAAATTAAGGAAGTCGTTGTGTGAAGAACTTATCAACACACTTCATGTAATAGTTTTCCTAGACACCACCTACTTGTCTTTTAATTCCAACAAACCCTGGTCAGAACAAACTTCATGGATGGGATAGCTAAAAAACACGAATTGCAGTTTCCCTCCCCGCACACCCCCAGTTTCTCGGTGTTCAGTGTGAGACTAATCAAATCACGTCCTTATTTGCTATATTCTGAGAACTTTCACCATGAGCAATTGGCACCAATACTGCCAATCCTATATATCTGTCTTCCTATAAGCATCCCATCAAAAGGCTCTTGGCAATCCGGAGACAAAGTTGATTAGATTTACTAAGTGACAAGAATGCCACAGGGAACGTGGACAAGGCAGGAAACCAATCAAAGCTAATTTTTCTTGCTTTTTTCTTTTACCCTCACTGCTAACACCACCACCACCACCATCATCATCATCATCATTGTGTGGCGTTGAAACGCTGTGGGATTCACAACGCATAGGACATTGTTCACCCTACAAAAATTGCTGATCACTTTTGGAATCATCTCAAGAATCAAAGATATATCGCTTCAACTACAGAATGCAAATTTGTACTCTCTAAGATCGGCTCTGGTCAATGAAGAATTATTTTCTAAGGATTTATAGTGTTTGATTAATGTTTGATTATTGCAGAAAGTTTTAGGCAATGTCAAAAACAAGAAGAAACATTTGTTGTCTTCAACATTTTTATTCAAGTAGGTTTTCAATTATGGTTAATAAAGTAGCTCATCAGATGGTCAGTGAATTATGATTACAGACCAAATACTGTATTTTGAGCAAAACTAATTTTTGGTTCAAGACAAGCAGAATTTCTGAACATGTACATGCATAATATAATAGGCAAAATAAAGTTTGATGTGGAAATTGCTATGATTTGTTAAAATGACATTTGGTAATTAACATAAAAATGTGTTTTTGCAATCCATAGCTTTAATGTGAATTTAGTTGTCCTGAAAGGCTGCAAGTAAGGATACGTTTATTCGTAATAGGGTTCATGTGCAGTGTAGTTCTTTCTTACCCTGCAAACAATTCATTGAAAGTACACAATCGATTTCTACTAATAGTTTGGTCAGCTGAAATTATGGTCTTTGTTCGTCAATTATTAGATTGCAAGCAGAGCACGTTTTATTTTTTAGCCTAAGCAACCCTGCAGGCCAAGCTTATATAATAAATACATTGTGTTTTTTTTTTAAAGGCCATGTGAAGTTGTCGTCAAAGTATAATAAATACTTATAGAAATACTATGTTGCTTTAGCTTTTATAATAAATAAGGTTTTTGTTGAGTCGATCAGAACGAATTGCTGTCACCGACTGGTATGATAATCTTGAAAATGTTTAACAACAAACAATCTTTTATAAACATTAAATAATGAACGTGGCACCCAATTTCGACTTTAAATGCTGAAGTACTTTGCACAATAATAGTTTCAGGGAAATATTCAAAATTTAAGAAACCTGCTGATAGCGAATTCAATGTAAACACTAGCTTTCTTAGAAATATATATTACTGAAAATATTCATTAAAAATCAAGTAAATGCAAGCAAAAAAGTAGTTTGAAGAGCAAATTTAAATATTATTTCTTATATGGAATCACGATAAATAGTAATATCTTTGAAAAAATTGTAAAGTTTGGTTATTATATATATACATATTATCCATGAAGTGTAAATATAAATGAAACTTGTTTTCCTTAATTTGTAGGATATTTTTCTAGTTTTTTTTCTACGACGAGTTTCCAGCATTGGGTATTAATGGTTCATAGTTTTGCCTTTATCACACATGAAATCACACAAGTGTAGCTTTTTGGTCGTTCAATCTGAAAATGGCTTTTAAGAAATAGTCGTAATCCTCACCAATACTGCAGATTAGTGCATTTGTCTTGTATAATTATGTACATTCTCACGGTGCAATTATGCCTTCCATGTAGTAAAATACCTGCACAGCACAACAATTTCCTTCAAAGTTAAAAAACTAAAAAGATGGTCTGTGAAACAAAAAATCATTTCTTTCATGTAATAACCTCCTGATGAAGCTCATCCTCGGATGTTAGCCTTTTTCAAAATGTTCATAGCGAAATAAATTATGTTTTTATGTCATCCTGTTCAAGGAGCGCGACATTTGCTTCATTCGGCGTGACGGGAAACAATGGATGTACCTGCAATCATTGGCTTTAAAACAATCTAATTGCCTAATCCAACAACAACTTAATTACCAATGTTTAATACGAAGGCACGGCCGTGACTTTTCCGCTGCTCTTTTGGCACCACTTCAGTGCCCTCCATTGTCCTGTGTCTTTGTGTCACACACGGAAGCACACGTCCGGAGGCAATCAGGACAACAGACCTAAAGAAGCCAGTGCAATTTAAGCACTTTTTTCTCACTAACCAAAGGATGTTTCTTCTTACTGTCTTTCTCCAAAACAATAGAATATTCTTTTTTATACCAATTCATTAAAGTTATTAACGTGTTGAAAGACAATAATCGAAATTTGACAACATAAATAATTGCATCTTTTGTTTTCAAAACAAGAGTTGGCATTAGAGGGATTTTTTTATTACATTACGGGATTTCGGCATAAAGGGAGCTATAGAACTTGTTCATAGAAACTAACCTTCACATCACACATAACCTTCGTGCAAGTAGAAAATTAGTGAATGTCGACAACGAAATGTTACGTTCAAGAATAAGTCGTAGTATATCCAAATCAACTTTATATAATAGTTGTTTATTTGCACGAATATGACTTTTCCTCAAAGACAAGAGCCATCACGTGAATGAATATGCTAATTTGGAATGACGACATATAATGCATGTAGCCTAGAAAACAACTTCTTGAAGTGATGCTGCATGTGATTTGTTGGGTCTAAAGTTATTGATGTAAAAATGTTATGTTATCACAATAAATGTAAACAACATTAAACTTTCTAGCACGAGGATTTACTATTGCATAAATCCAAAACGTTTGAATACTTAAATAAGCCATAAAATAACCTTCAGTTTTTTTTCAGTGTACAAATTTCAATTCAATAATTAAACATGTACATATTTAAAAGTTTCCTTCATAAATCTCGTATTACTAAATTTAGTAGCATGATGACATGTACAGTGATCATGCTGACGCAACTCCACAGAAAAACCACCTTATTTGTTGGTTCTTCTGAAGGTTTCTCAAGATGTTGATAACAAATCCAATTTTAAAGTACACGACTAAGATTTAGTTTCCTGGATTTCAGATAGCAGTTAGGACGAATGTCAGCATGCCCTAAGGTAATATTAAGAAGGAAGTAACCATCGTAGTTTCCAATGTCATATGCATTGCAAAAGCACACAATCACAGCTGTGCATCTCAAAACAGACAAGGACAAATTAACAATTAGACCAGTGTAACTCTGGGATGTAAAAAAAACAATGCTTAAGCTCTATGATTACACCAATGAAGACTAGACTTTACCAAGCTCTTTTTATCTAATAATAAGTGATATTAGCTCATAAAACACAGCTCAGACTTCTTTAATTACCTAGAGAGACATGAAGAATGCATATGTATGACACTTTATAATTACAATGATGAACGTGCAGTTCAAGGATTAATCAAAATATGTCACTCTTTGTTTTTCCATTAATATGATTTGCAAATCAGATGATAGTCATAACAAAATAATAAGATCCGTGCAGGATGGACGGAATGCTCGAATGCAAGGAAGTCGCCATGAAGGCCATCTCTCTTTATCAATCATTATATAATCCGAAAGGTAGAAAACAGTACCTCTATCACATCATGTTCTTACTCCTAATTGCGTTGTACTTGAAATAGATGGCTGTTATGGCACCCCTTCATCCCATCGTATGTGTGTGTATGTTAAGCTCTGTCTATTGCTCCCCTCGCATAAATCCACAACAGACCAATCTCCCATAACGAACGTGTAGATTGATAGGGTTGATGTGTATCTTCGTGTTAATGACATTAAGGGCTAAATGGGAATAAGTAATGGCGACAAGTAAGGGGGTTAGGCCGACAAACTTCGGCATTTCGACTGCTCTTTGTTTCAATGCAAGATGCAATTCGGAGAGAGGAGAGCAAAGGATTAAGGCAAACAATTATAAATTTAAAACAATTTCAATCTAATGGGGTATACATAATGGTATAAGTTGGAATAAAGTGATTAGGATTGATGAAAGGTTTTGAACATGCATCAATGAAGTTTTAATTTACTCGATATATAGAAGTAATAATTTTGTTGAAAAACAATAAGCCACAATTCATATCTCAAAATATACTTTTCTTTGATGAATTAAATTTTTCAGGAACGTTTGATACGAAAACCTTATTCTTTTTTTTAAGAAATTCCTTATTAGTTTCACAAGAATCCACAATAGTGTTTAATGACGAATCCGCATGAACTATAAAGCAACAACGATTTGATTTATGTAAAACCAGAAATCAGTTGAGCTTAACAAGAATAAATCATTCATAAACTGGTCTTTTTTACAGAATGCATGTATTGGTTTATGAATTGCAAACATGCGCTACGCTAAAGAAATTGTATACGCTTTCATCCATTCGTTATGGTTAAAGATATAAACAATCTCTAGAATCAATCATCTTTTGTTTTGTTTTTCAGTACTAAATTCTTTGTTAGCGACAGCAGATAGCAATTCCCTCGGTGTCCATATACGACTGTAACGTCATGTTAATGATACGACTACAGCGTGACTGTTTTGCAGAATAAATTTATATTCACAAATTTGAATAATAGTTGTTCTAAATTATTGCAGGTCAGATAGCTGGCAATCTATAAAAGTATCATCATGTTTATTAACGGAGAAAAATGCCATAGACTAACAAACGCGAATATAAAGCATTTCTGCAAATAACGAAAAATTGTATTGAAAAGTCCAGTTGTCAATCCCATACAAAAAATGCACTAATCTAACCTTAAACGATAATGAACCCATTACATGATGCTATTACCCGACACAAAACAAGTATATATATATATATATATATGGACTTAAGGTATATCAATTCCTATTTTGTGCTTAAAATACGTACCAATGAGATAAATTAACTTCAAACTATAATTCAGAAGCTATGCATGATGAATGGAAGGACTGTAGTTATAGTTTTCAATGTTTCCACTATTTTTGCACTTTTATTATTCTCCAGGGAGATGGGGAAACTATTTTATCCCAACTCGTGTAAGAATATTCATTTATATTTGCCCTTCGGGTCCAATAATTCAAAAAGCCACATAGATGAGCAACGGAATATTTATAGGAGGACAGACCACGTTCTACATCATGATTATTATAAAGTATGGGTACAGCTTTTCAAAATCTTCCATGCAGAACGGGGCAGTTGGCGTTATGTTCAGTGAGGTAGGTGGACTACTAATGCAGTCGTGAAATGACCAGCTAAGAATTTATGCCTATGGGCCAAAGAAGCGATCTATAGAGGGCGAACGACCATTAAATGGAACCTTTCAATCAGCATAAAATTTAAGCTCAATAGAAAGAGCAGTCACAGACTATGACTTCATACCTAGAAATATAAGAATCAATACGCAGAATGTTGGCAAACATAAGTACATGTATAGTAGTGTACACTATGTGAAACAATTGCATGTGTCCATAAACTTTTTCGTATCAAACTTGTTTGGGAAAAGCCAAAGTTATCATTGCAAAATTTAGTCTTTGTGCATATGAGCTATTAGATTAGTGACAAGTGTTTTATCTCTTTGGAAACAACTTTTCTACCTTTTCATGAGTAGGAATGTGCGAACTCATCCTTTTCGATAATAACAGTAATCAAGAATCTTTAAGTTATAATTGTAGTCAAAATTGTATAATTGAGAGTTTTACACAACAAGAATTGGATTATCTTGATTATTCCAAACACTACTAAATATAAGAAGCAATACGCAGAATATTGACACATTTAAGTACATACAGTAATGTTGTACTATGTCATGTGAAATCTTAGCATGTGTACATAAACTTTTTCATAATCAAACTTGTTTGGGAAAACCAAAGTTATCATTGCAAAGACACATCTTAGATCAAAGACAAGTCTTGTAACTCTTTGTAAACAACTGTTCCATCTAAGCATACAGAATAGGAATGTGCGATCTCATCCTTTTCGATAATAACAGTAATAAGAATCTTTTTGTTATAATTGTAGTCAAAATTGTATAATTGAGAGAGAAAAGAGAAAGTTTTACACAACAAGAATTGGATTTTCTTGATAATTCCAATCACACAACTACAGTAATTTGTTAGTACCATCTTCCAATCATTCAAGCAATATGATTTAACAGCCAAAGAAAGAATAGGCTATGTCAGAATGTTAGATAAAGGTTTGAGCACAGCAAATCAAGATTTTACATAAGGGAAATTCTAAATGTGCACTTTGAAAAGACATTGAAAACCATCAGATACGATTAACGAAATGGAACGGCCTGTGATCTCAGTAAAACCTCAGCTATTGTCAAATCCCGCAGAGTTGATTGGGGACATTGCAATGCCGTAGTCTTTAATGAGAGCTTATAACGCCAGAAAACACTAAATTTTCAAAATGCAATTGAATGTTGCACCTGGGGTTTATACTCTGGCCTTCGTGGTCGTATATATTTGTCACAAGGGATCGTGGTCTGCTCCATCGGGTTGCTTTTAATGAACACTTTGTCAGCCTTGACCACTTTATACTCCTACTCGAAAATTTCAAAGGAGTAATGGAGGAGGACATGGGAGAGATGACCACCTCCACTGACACAAGACTGGCTAACAGGGATGAAAAAGAGAAAAAAAAGAGGGTGAACGTTAGGGCTTTACATTCATTACTCGATGGAGATCAACTGAACAGCCAAGCATGATATGTTGCTTCGAGGGTAGCAATGACATTATTAATTTATAGCATTTCAGAGCGTGGTTGTCTTTAGCCTTGTCACGAGCCCATGAGTTACAGTGTCGGCATCTGTCGTCGTTGAAAATCTTTCTCATTTTCGCCGTATAAATGGATCCGAGCGTGGCGTTGGCAATAAGAGCCAATTGCACGCACCGGAACATTTGCACATAGAGCTTATATTAAGGGGAAACGGCGTGAACTACAGACCTGAAAAAGAGGGGATAATAGACGGAGGGGGATGACTCCACTCCATGCAGCCATCTCTTGATTGCGTTACTGTTGCAAATGAGGGAGGTAATAGGAAGGAATCATTGAGTACCAGAAGGGCGCCCCGTATCAATTCCACATTATTCTTGCCATTGCCGAAAACAAAGACCCTATATAGCTTGTTTTTCTAAGTACATAAGCGAGCTCTACACTATAAAATTTATTAGCAAGCATGCATTGATTAGGTTTGGGACATGGCGTCCAACAGACTTTCACAGTTGGGAAAAATTGTCAAAAATGTTGGGAACATACCTGTATAAGTATTTGAAATAGCATACATATTGCCTTTATTAATCTATGATGTTATGTTATAATGCTTCACACTTTATTGTTACAGTATTACAATACAGGATAAATCGCAATATTCATCTCTCATTTTCTTAATTTATACTTCATTAACTTTCAGAAGTGATTTTAAAAATCTTTAAACATCATACTGGCAGTGGATTTTTCCCAGACTATATTGACAAAAATGTACATGTTTACGTAAACTTTAATAATCTTACCACTGTCGAAATTTACAAACCATACTGACGATTGTGTTTTAAGTGGCATGTCATTGTGTGATGCCAAATTGCTTTCCCAAATGTTTTCTTCCGAAAGTTTGACATGCCATTTGGAATTCATTAAATGATGATGATGCTGACAAGAGACACTTAATAAATATGTAATATATACTTTTATAGGATTTGGCACTGTCCATGCGGTAGTTGTATACCCACAACTACAATGCTATCATTTAACTTTTATAAGAAATAAGTCAATTTTTCAAACTATTTGTACAGTAAGTGCAAAAGTAACAATTAAAATTTGTGAAAAATAAAAGTACATTTTGTAGCAATTACTTTGTCAATATAGGGAACATTTTATACATGTTACTGGCAGTGTTTACAATAGATACTAAATGAACAGATTGTTATAATTGGACTTCAAAATTTTTCTAACAATTCTAAATTAATGGTAGGTATTTTTAAGGGACCCATTTCATTAATGCCTACTTGCCATCGCCCAAGCTGACACTGTTTATTGCACATCTTACTAAAAAATATTTGAATTCTACTAAAATTCTAATAAATGTATGAAAAATTACCTAAAGTCTTCATTTATATTTGAAATGGCATGTTGTACAAATGTTTATTTTATTAACGTATGCTGTTATGTAATGTTTCACGTTATTTTACAATATTACATAAAACAGGATAAATCGCAACATTCATCATTCATTTTCCTAAGAATTTAAACTTGAACAACATTCAGAAGTGCTTTCAAAAATATATAAACATATTGGCAGTGGATGATTTTTTTCTCAAATTATATTGACACAAATTTATAAGTTCTACCAAAAATCACTATATCCTCCTGAGAAACTCGTCGAAATTTACAAACCATGTTCACGATTGTGTTTCCATGTCAAATTGCTATTACTTGGTATATCAACAAGGGTCGATCATTCATGGCCAACTTTGCCACTATACATAATTAATCTGTCTGCATCAAACTATGTTTGCAAGTTTCATCTTTGAAGAAAGCTACTTGATGTAGCCAAAGAAAAAGCGTGGTGGTCACGGATATTTGTTGCGTGCAGTCTTTCTTATTGATTAATCGTGCCATCTCTTAACGCTCGATCATTTTCCTTTCAAATTTATATTAGGGAGCATGATCGGTCAATAATAAAAATGGAGGGTTCGTGCATGGCATGAAGCATGCAGTAGGAGGTGCATTTCGCCACATCCAGAAAACTTTAAAAAAAGTTTTGACACCCTCTGGCATATGGGTGCAGTGGTACGTGCATAGCCAGTTCCAAATATAGCATGGGGCAATGGCTGTCATTCAATTAGCCCTACGAGTCATATGCAATTCAATTTATGATATTATGTCATTTCATGCATGCACGCCGCGCCTGCCCTGTGAATGAACTCTAGTGGCACAGAATGTCTGGAGCCAAAGAGGAAATTGTAGAAAATTTGTCAGCTGCACTCCAGCATGAAAGGGGATAGTAATAAGCCGAAACGCGGGATACGTACCCTTGGGAACACTTCAAATATGGAGTTGAGTAAGTTTCATTAGAATGTAGATTGCAAATGGCAACATTTAGGAGGCAATGTTTACAAGTCCTATAATGGATTTTGCAAATATGGTTTTATTTCGACACGCGTAGAAAAGAGAGGAAACGTGTATCAAGTCCATGAAAACACAAAAAAAGGAGAAAAACGACTCTTTTCGGGAAAAAGATCCAAAAATAGCTTCACTTCCTTAAAATATGCGCGGCTAACATACAATATATTTGAAAACAAAAAAAGTTGTTTGTTTTCAGCAATATGGAAGTGAGGATTGTTGAATTATGAATGGAATTGTGCAGTTTAGTGAATGAAGTCATCAGAGGGAGAAAACCCAGGCACAAACAATTATCATAAACTCTTAACATGTAGAAAACATTGTCATTGTTTGTGAGAGAACTATTGATAAGCACATGTTTGTAGTGATCAAAACACATTTAGTAATTAATCTCATTTAAATTAGTGATTAGTTCCGAATGATGATGATTTCATGAAGACTCACAGCGAGTAGTCCAATAACTTACACCCTATGCAGAAATCTGCTTTTTGGAGATGTTACAGTGAGCATCCCTAATCGATATTTCTTGTTTTCTGAAGCCATAGTGTTGTAAAAACAATGTTTCATTATTGGGACTTTTTATATAAGTCTTCATCAATTGGACTTTGCAGATTTTTTTAAAGAATCATGAGACATCCTTTGAGACTTGAGACTGTTGGACTTCCATATTGCATATTTCGAGTAATTCCTTAAATTCGAAAGACTTTACTAAGTGGCTTCTAAAAATCCAATATGCTCACAATTTCCTAATCCAATTAAGAATTGGGTTAGGAAATCCATAGTCCTCAACGTTTAATTGTAATGAATAATTGGGTTAGGAAATTCATAAGTATTGCTGCCCACATTGTTTAATACTTTACCAATTGAAGCATGTATGGTAACCATTTATATATATATATATATATATTCACAAAATTACAGTTTATCCATAAACATTTGTAAATTTAATTATATAATCCATGGATTGCCAACTTTAGTTACTGTTCTTTTATTCGTCTTTATTTAAGAATAAGTATTATCACTCAACAGAAGTCCTTTACTGTCACGCAGCTTAGTAAAAAATGATGACAATAGACTAATTTGCTGCTGACAATTTCGAAAAGACAAGAGGTCGCTATGGTGTTTAAAGAAGGCTTCCATCATGCAATTCACGTGTATAAAACTGAAGCTATGGCGGTCAAGAATTCTGTTGTTGCGGTGAACCATTCTGGTCCAGTGAATTGTACGCGTGTGCGACTATGTCGTGAGGGAGTTCATTGGCGAAACAACATTTGGGAATTGGAAAACGATCATCCACTATCAGCTATTCACTCGCCCTCGCAATTGAGCAGTGCCAAAAAAGACCACGCCATGCGCTTAATTGCCAGAAAGCATGGAAAAATGTCTTTATTTCTCGGAGATGTTCCCTTAGGTGCATCCATAAGAGCAGAAAAATGTCGTGGCATTTTCACCGCAACCTCTGTAATGGTCATTTCATGCCGGCTTTAATAGAGTTGTAAGGAATCATTACTGACAGCAGAGAAATTCCAATTAGCCGCTATTGTTCTGGGAAAAGTCGACGCAAAGCATAGAATTTTAATGCAACCGCTAAGCGCACCATGCATGCTGCAAATGTTGTCTGAACAGACGAGGACAAGATGGCTGCACCGTCTAAGCTCACGTGGGGAATGGCTGTCGCATGGGGACAATTTTGGCAACTACATGCAAAATTAATAATGCAAGATACGTTCATTCGTAGGCCGAACGAAATGGAAGCATTAGGCTATTACCTGTGGAGCAGTTAGTTTTGCTACAAATCAATATTAATGGCTCTTGGAGGAGATGCTGCATGCCTACTGTTAGACAGATGCATATAGACAACCAACCCTATCCTATCCTATACTGCTGCAACACCACTATAATTGTCCAAGTCTTCTGCTATGCCAATAGAGATCTTTCATTAAGATCTTCTTGAAAACTTGAAATCTTATAAACCAACAATAAGCCTATCTTGCTCATTGTATTTTAACATTGGATGCATAAAAGAAAAATTCTGAGTATTCACACATGTTCTAAAATCGATTACAAAGTTCTGTTGGGAATGTTAAACTAGACTTATAAATATTTGTATACACATGAAAATAATCTTGCCAAGTATATAACCACTACTAAAATTGCACGCATGTCACTAGAAATGGGTTAATGATAAGGAAAATTTTCAATTAAAAATTAACAGAAAAAGTTTGTTGAATTTTATTCTTAATTTCCGTATTGTATAAAGGAACTGAATGTTTTCAGACCAGCCTTCCACAAAGAAGTTGGTCAGATTTGTCAGAAATCGCAATAATTGTGCAATGTTCAGAACATTGCCACGACTGGACAATGGATAACAAAGTATTCTTATCAAGTACAATGCAGTTACCAGCTTCACCAGCTTGTGTTTTGTCTTAATGGATCTGTTCATAGCTGTCACTAATTGTAACGGGCTTGATATACTAATTTGAAATTTTCAACTTCCACATTCTTAGGTTTAAAATGGTTTTTCTCCAAACTTAAAAGAGCCCATAACGACAATTGGCCATCATTTCTGCTGAACCCTTGGTGCTGTCTCCTTATGGTCTTAAACTAACGTGGCAACCATCAGATAGCAGGGTGTTTGACACTTGTAGAAGGTGGCGATAAGGATGAGCGAACCTTGTAAGACAGGACCAGTCTTGTCGCCGACTAAAACGCCCGCAGCGCCATCAGATAAGTGCAGGTAACGCGAGGTGGTGGTACTCATCCATCGTGCCAATGACAAATGGCACACATTCCTGTGGGACAGTACAATCCAAAAGATAACGCAGCATTCCCCCGCACTACCTTCCATATACAAACGAGAGGCAATCAGAAAGTACTCCAGCCGCCATTCCAGGGTCAGCAGACTCAAGAAATTGAGCGTGAAAAAACACGAGTTCAAATGGCTAGCTTTGTTAGCCAACCATTTCCAAATATATGTTCGTAATAAAATGAAAAATTTAATGGTCATCGCCACTCACCATATCAGTCTACCTTTTCTATTTCTCGTTTTTTCCTGTCGTTTTTTAAAAATAACAAGAAAAACTAAACAATTCTATCCTTGCATGCCAAGATGTATTTTTAAGAAAAAAAAATTCAGTAAAAAAAATGGAAATTTACGAAGCTCTTGTGTAGTATAGTAGTAGCATACTTATGAACTCACAATGTTAAAATTACATTGCATTATACATATGGTGGCCCAATTAACAAATCTTCAAATATACAGTAAATGTACACTGTTACATTGGGTTCATTAAGTTGGATTTTTGCCGCTCTTGGGTGTGACTATTTTCAACCTGGATATGACCAGGTTAACGTTATGTTTGAATTGCGTTAACAATGTGACATAAACAATCATGTTAATGTTAATGTTAAATTCTTGATTACAATAGTAAATAAATTGTAAAGTGTTCTTTTTTAAAAGAATACATACAAAAAAAACATGATATCGTAAACAGCATGGACTACTTTAAATGTTGTTGTTGTTGCTGTTGGTTGGAGTTTTAGGGCCCAAAGGCAACTAAGGCTAAAAAGGGCCCAACACTTGGCAAGTTGATCCTGAAGGGAGCCTTCAGGATCAACCATGGACTACTTTAAAGTACTAATGCAGTATTTTTCAATCATTTTCAGCTCACAACACACTAAACCAGGGCTAAAATTGTCGTGGCACATCGGTTGAAAAACATTAAGGCACATCATGTACCAGTAACATTTTGATTTTACAACGAACTTTTCGGGTGACTCTTGATAGCAACAAAGCTAATGTTTTATTTGCAGAAAACTCCAAAAACTGACAAGATTAGAGAGGACGTGCATCCCCAAAGGCCTAAAAGTCATCGCGTATTGAAAACACAAAAAAACGGCCAACATAAGGGACAACAATGATGACCACCTAATGGACTTATGCATTATTTGTGCAAAGTGGTGGAACAACAGCCACCGCCACAAAATGGATGTCTCTCACCTTTTTGTTTCTCAGTTTTTACTCTGGGATTTTTTTTTCAGTCCCCATGAAAGGTAAGTGGATTGCCAAGGGGACACTAATGCACCTTCAGAAATTGGACAGCAGTGTGGCAAAGACCTTGATCGTCTCCCCACTCAATTAAGTCAAGTTGATGCACACCCTGTAAACTGCTGACACATCTTGCCCTATTGCCTATGGTATAGGAGTGCTTTTGTCGACCTTCCAGAGTGAGCGTTATTAATCGTTGTCATAGTTTGGTTAGGATTAGTTTACTCGAGAACATCCATCTCATAAATTGAAAGTCAGAAACCGCTTGACCCCTGTCCAGTAATTTGAAAATGCCAAGAAGGATAATCAATCGCATTATACACCATAGTACTCGATGATCAACGAATTAATTTTGTCGAGATGTTGAAATTAACAACTACAGTGGTTCCTCCGAAAAGCGGACAGTCACGGGACCACAAGTTTTGTCCGTTATTCGAAGGTGTCCCCTATTGGG
>JAQGBW010000788.1:0-33937 GCA_034698625.1 Julus scanicus | reverse complement strand
ATTTTGGTATATTTTCAATATATGGGTAATATATTTTCAAAAATATATTTATCGCATATTATTTTTCCATATGGGTTATTAGGGTTTTTATAGACCTGGAAAGACTTGACAGACCAGGGAAATTACAACCACAAAAAATCATGGCATAGTCAGGAAAAAGTAATTTGTATTGGAAACGTCTAAGAAGTTCATCATAAATATTAATTGTAATGTAGCTAATTATTAGTTAGCATAAAAGTCTTTATAGCACACTCAGTTAATTTATTGAAATGTTGGAATTCCATTTTCATCAATATGGCGAACTATTGGATACAAACTAAGAAAAAAATTAGCTGTTTGCTTAATCTAAATAATAAAATCTAAATTGCCATTTCCTTATAAAACTTGTTTTATTTTCTATTAAATAAGTAGTAGATATCGCAATTTTGGAATAGTGTTTAGGGAAAATTGCTTTAAAGGCTGGAAGTCAGAAAAGTTAAAATTTCTGGGAAAATCCTGTTTATAGATACAAAATACTTAAATGTGGTATTATTTTTGTACATCTTAATTTGCATTTTATTCATTTCCTTCCACTGCCATAATCCATTTTGGAAATCTGCAATTTACGTATTTGACACCAATTTTCATCAATTTCTCAACTGCCAGCTGCTCAATACGTTTATCATAATGAGTTTGCTCGTTAGCCACTGCATTGCGTTATCTTCCAAAGAAATCTTAGTTTTATGAAACTTAGAAAATGCTGTCATGCATGACATGAAATTATATATACATTTTCTTTTATGATGACATGTTGGCAATATTTGGCAGCAGGATACTAGTTTTAGTCTAAAAACATGAAAGTTATTAACAGCACAGCTGCTTGCATGCGTAATATAAACGTTATGGTAGAACATAAGGAAAGTTGGTAGAAGAAAAAAATGGCACAAATTGCGGTAGATATAGAATAATTATTTTTTTATGCAATTTTAAATGGTAATTTCCTTGCCATAGGACGTTCAAGGAAAAAACGTAACCTAGATTATTCTTGCTAGTTTCTTTTAAAAATACCATTCGTTGATATGTATTATTCGTCTACTTTCTCTTTTCTTGCGGTAAATTGGCATTTGAATTATGAAAACCGCCGATTGTAGAACGGGTGAAAATTAGCATATAACAGGAGGGAATTTATGTTGTATGTACATGCATTTTTATCTTATTTATAGCGCCGGTATTTTTAGGTCTAGTATTGCAGTTACAGAATGGAAAATTTTACTTCTAAATTAAATGCATTTAGGTGAATTAAAAATGGCATAATTTAAGTTTGCCATTGCTAACTGGCATTCGTGTTAAGCAAGGTTGTATATTTAAGAGCAACCAAAATGTCATTTGTAACTTGGCGATCGATAATTAAATGTCGCGAATGTACCAATTACTTTAATGTTACGACACCCTACCACATTTTAATTGGACTTTTTGCCCTATCTTCAACGGCTAATGTTTTAAAATTCTACACACCAAGAACATCTCGTTAAGGCTTGCTGAAATTCTCACAAATCACTTCATAATCAGATTTTGCCTACTTGCTGCCGTATTGAAGATATGCAGCCTGCAAAAGAATTATGAATCACTCGGTATATTGTTCTGCGCTAATGGACAGACATTAAATGAATGATAAAACATAATTAGATTATGTATTAATTAGATGATGACGATGCAATGTCTGGAACGCTTCATCAATGATAGACTCGTTTTGCACTAGCTCTTCTGTAAACTCTGTGTATGTCGAGTAATGCATGTAGAGTAATAAGCTTGTCTGTATAGGAGATTACTTTTTTTTAGTATTCCTAGATTTTTCAAAAGTAATGGTAAAAGAAGCCTGCCAACATTTTCCATAAAATCCAATCTGAAGAAAGTAAAAGATTAAGCATTTGTTCTATATTTACTATTGTGAGCAGTACGTTGGAAAACAACGTCAGTTGGAAATGACAGTTGTTCGGAAAATCGCAGATAAAAATTACACGTTGTTCGCACACGACGGTGACATAACGACGAAATCCCCGTACGACTGAGCGTGCGTGTGTGGCAAGTGTCCTCGTAAAACCGCCCTATTTATCACCCTCGCCATTTTCAAAGTTTTAACGAGGTGTGACGTCGCACGCAACGCTCGTAAAATTACTTCCAAATCGATTACGCGTCAGCAAAATTGGACGTAAAAATGTCGAGGCGTTGACACAAACGCCGTTACGTAAGACACTTGCCGCGGACGACACTTTTATACTCAAAACTTTTTTGGTGATGAAGTTGGTAGTTTATGCCTTTATTTGCCATGCGGCAAAAATATCATATACGTACTTTGTTTAAGGAAAAGTTAACCCCTATTCCTACATTGCTTAAAAAAATACTCCTGTTCTAATGACCGTTTACGGTTTTCAATTGGGCTGCTCAAGATCTAAACTTAAGTTTCCAATATGACATTCAAAACCTAAAACACTTAAAATATGTCTCTAGAGTCTCAAGACTTCTAAAACAAAACATTTGCAATGAGGATCCCATTACCTAAAATATTTTCCATATAACCTCCAAGACCTGAAAGGATTTCCAATATGGCCTCCGAGACCTAAAACATTTCCCATATTGCCTCCAAACCCTAAAAAGCATTCCCGATATGCCTCCAAGACCTAAAACATTTCAAATATGGCCTCCAAGACCCAAAACATTTCAAATATGGCCATCAAGACCTAAAACAACGTCCAATATGGCCTTCAAGACTTAAAACATTTCCCATATTGCCTCCAAAACCTAAAAAGCATTTCCAATATGGATTCCATTTCCAAACACTTTCAATGTGACTTCTAAAACCTAAAACACTTCCAAAATGTCCTCCAAGACGCAAAACATTTCCCATATTGCCTTCAAACCCTAAAAAAAGCATTCCCAATATGGCCTCCCAAGACCTACTAAAACATTTCCAATATGGATCCCACTACCTAAAACAATTTCAACATGTCATTTAAGACAAAAGCATTTCCAAAATGGTTTTAAAAACCTAAAATATTTCCAATTTGGATCTCACTCCCACCATTTTCATTGTGGCCCCCTATGTTTTAGTTCCATTTACGAAGCTTGTTAACTTTGTTTATTCATTTAAAAGCAACTGGGTGAAACGCACAACATTATCTAAATGAGACAATTTAAAACACGGTTAGAACAATTTCTATTAGGAAAAATGATAAACAAAAAGCCCTGTTTACCGACTGATTTCATGAGAAATTGTAATCGTTCGTTGCATCCTGTTGACCTGATTTGTTCGATTAAATGAAAGCTACTATCAGTTTTATCTCTATCGTTCATTAAAACTTGCTTCGATGTTGGCGTTAACGTTTATGAAACCTGTGCAACCGACTATAAGATTTCCAAATGTTCTAACGTCGACTTAACTTCCTTTTCTGTATCTTCGTCGTGTTCATTCAATTAAGTCATCATTAACTACAGGCCTAAGCGTTAATGGCAATTAAGCATGAGGTGCTTTTTACATAATTCGATGACAACAGCGCGTAACATGATTTCGGTTGATGAAATAGTCATCCGAGCGAGTGTCATTTCAGTTCATGTATCACGATAAGAAAATTATCAAACTGTTGATAATTTAAACGAGGCTTTGCATGCTTCTAGTAGAATATTGCGGTATGGAGGACGTTCGCAGAATTCATCAGTGCAGTTTTTGAAGTTTGAGGACACTTCTGGCATAACCTTGAAAGCACCAAAATTAATAAATTGGAAGTAAACCACTTGAAATATAAGCTGGCCACTAGAGCATGTGAATATTTATTTGGCTTTCATCCACACTTGGAATCTTAACTACTTTTAGATTCGAAAAACTACACACAGATTTAAGTTTCATATTTTCGTAAGCTATTCTGAAATTACATACTTAAGATAAGACTAGCGCAGAAAACCTGAGATACTGACAAGGCCTTAAGTATTTTTGACGGAGGAGTTTAGCAGACTCACAGCTAGCCGTTAGCCGTTACACGCTTACTTAACTCCTAATTCCATCTAAAAAGATTCTATCCCCAAAAACCTCATTTTGGGGTACCTTCACATGAAAGGCTGATATAGCTACAGCTGGAATCGCCGATTTTAGCGGATGTGAGTGTGAGCATGCGCGAGGAACTGAATGAAGCCGATTTTCAGGCGCTCTCACGTGATCTTTGGGTTCCTTTTCAGTTATTTTCTACACTTTATACGAAAGCATCATCATCATTTAGTGCCAGAGACAAGTTTTTCGCTCGATATTACAATCAACGAAAATTGCTTTTGAAATTAAGTTTGAAAGTTTGTCTGGCAAAACTGGTGGACTTACATTGTAGTAATCCAGAAGTTGTGCGTACTTAGTACAAACTTCTACTAATACAAACCCAAATTGTGTTTCATCTCGGCATGCGTCAACACTAATAACACTCTCGGATGAAAATCCAAGAGCATTAATTCAAGCATTCGTGTATTTTCCATCCTCTTGGGAGGACAACGCTAAATCTAGTCTTTAAGATAAAGCTGCATTTGGCGCTCATTAAAATAAAAATAAGAGCTTTATATTTTGACACATTTGCATACATATTGGAGACTTAACCGTTAGCTTTGTTCATTAATTCATTTTCATAATTTTATCGTTCCTGCTATATATACACTAGACAACAATCCTTAAAGGCACACCTATTAGTACACCGCATACTGGTGGCGCTAGTGTACTTTCATGACTTTTCTTTGCGTTTTTGATATTATAAAAACGTGCTTAGTGTTTATTGCTAAATTTAAAAAGAAAATATAGTTGACCTCGTGTATTGATTGAGACATTTTGTCCACCTCAGTGGCCTTAAGTTAAGTAATAATTGAGTAGTGTTTGCTGCCCATGTTCGCGGCCTTTGCATTTGCACTCGATAAGGTTTTGAGTGGCAACAAATCAATCCATGAATTATTCAATCGATTATTTACTCACACTCGTACGAGACCACTTACTCGGATGTGGTGACGTCATTGGCCGCCATCTTCCGTGATTAATGCCTTTGCCAAGTTGTTCCAGAAAAAAAGTTTAATGCGGCATGGTTTTTCTAACCCTAACATCAGAAACACCTACGCTGATATCTTTTTTATGTGGGAAATTTTATATTAAAAGGCCTAATAAATTTCATGAATGATGGCCATGTTTTTCGCAGCCTTTTAAAATTGAAGGCTGGAGATGTGATGACGTCACCAAAAAAAGCTGAAGAGATTTGCATTTATTGCAAAGAGATCTAGTGTGATTTTTGTACAAGCTGGTTTTGACGTTATAAAAATATTTAAAAATGGTACGTCAAATGCACGTTGATGATGCTGGAGTATCTCATTGTTTCAGGATTTATTAACCTTAGGGCACTAGTGTGTCGTTAAGGATCTACAAGGTGTGCCACAGAAGTTTGTGAGGTCGAAAATTTACCTTCTGTATGGTAATTGTAAATACAAAACATTCTACTCTAAGAAAACTGATAAATACTGATGGATCATTTTAAGGTTCTTTTAAGCACCTAAGCAAAGGTTCCATTTGTCACCACGGCTTCCCAAAGGTTCAATATGAAACCTTGTTACAAATATTCCCACAAGAGCGCACTGTTGTCGCCGTTGTATGCCAGTAATTTGCCATCTTAAAATGTGTTTGAATGTGAAAATGTG
The DNA here is from genome assembly GCA_034698625.1 of Julus scanicus. NCBI lineage: Eukaryota > Metazoa > Arthropoda > Diplopoda > Julida > Julidae > Julus > Julus scanicus. Next base: position 28,252 of record JAQGBW010000788.1, on the reverse strand, counting down.
AAAAATTATAGAAAAGCGTGAAAAGTTCTTATAAGGTCCTTCAAACTTTGTTCGGTGTCACAGAACCTTTGTCGAATTGTTGGAAGAAAATGTAGGTCACATAACAGGTGGAATTTACTGCAGAACATTTCAAAAATCTTTTTTTTAGAATTTACATTACCTACTCAGAACATGATATTTTATTAAGAAAAAAACACGGAAACCTTAGTGATATGAGACGATGCCGCCATTTTGTGTGATGTGAATTAAAATGTGGTTGAAAAACACTGGCTTGTGGTTATATAAACTATACATATTAAGTGATGCTATCGATATATTTATTATGGCGCCATCTTTCGAGGCTTCATTTCTATTATTTCTCATCGATGAGCTCTACATGTTAGTAGATTCTTTTCATCATCAATGTCAGAATAATTTATCGCGAGAGAGCGACAAAAACGTATCTCTTACATTGGCCATCCTTAAAGCGTATTAAATTAAGCCTCGGACAGAGGCATAGAAAGGAGAATGGAAGGGCCAGGGAGTAATGCGATTTTGCACTTTGGTATCACCCGGGTCAATTTCATCTGAAATGCGTTCTGATGAACCCTACCAACACCTCCGTTGCCATGACGACGGGTTATCGCGACCGGACATCACCTCGGTGTTGTTGCAACTGTTGCAAGAGCACATGTATAATGCAGAGCAAACACTGCTTTTAAGGCTGCCAGAGTTTTGTGGTCAGTCTATTCAAAATTGATTCCGTGCGCATGAAAATGACCACTGTGGGCTATTGCAGGAAACAGGACATTGGGGAAAAATCAATCTTGCTTGTTGGTAACATCGACGATATAAGAAAAGAGAACGCCAGAACATTTTATATTTGAAATTCTATTGTATGCATTCATATTCATTCTGCACTGTGAGCATGAGATTAAGATCGAATTTTTTAAGCATAACCTTCAAGGTGAATAAATGATTATTTGAGTAACATTCCTAGGAAAATACACATGGGTTGAGATGAAAATAATGAGGATTTGCTCATGGGAAAAGGACATGAGAGCCGGTGATAATTTGTTCAAAGTCTTAATACTACTAAGATTTCATGCTTAATTTCCTAAAACACATTCGATTCAGAATGTCAAGATTTTGAACCATCTTTTTGTTTGCAGAAATGTTTTCAACACTATACTACTGTAGATGAGTGATTTATGTGTTTTCATCTAGTTGTGGGTGAAATTATTTTAACCAGACGTCTTTTTTGTCTTTCCAGGGTCCCCACCCTCTTCCCCATCCCCTAAGAAGTTTTTGTGTTGCACCTAAATAGGTAAGTACTTACAAATCACAACTTAATTTACATGGTTAATGCATGTGTGTAACGCGTATATCGGATCTGCTACAAAAAAAAGTATACTATGCAACAAATACATCTATTTAACCAACAAACATGCAATGTGTACATGTTTGTAATCATTATTTTGTTTGACATTTTTTGTTGAAACAAATCACTACCCTCAAAATGCTCCTGTTAGTTTTAGGGGCTTTTTAGGTCTACTTTCCTAATTTGTTGCAGGCAATCCCATTTGTACCAGCCATGAAGATCTACAGTGTCTACACCTATAAAGCAACGTCATTTGCTTTTTTTAGAACTCCAGATCCCCAGATTTTCCCCTCTTGTCTTTTTTGCACAAATGATGAAGGGCGAAAACCCGCCGTTAAAATTCGTTGTGTCGTAGCTACCAGAAATGGCGGTCTGTATGCCATATGGACTTCATGTTTTTTTTGTGGCTTTTTTGGCTTTTTGCCCTCTGTTGAATAAGTGCCCTTGCGGAGTGTCGTGAACTAATGACTACTTCCGGAATGTGTCAAAGGATGTAGTCGAAAATTAAAAAAATCTGGATTAGAACTTTGTTGGTGGATTTAACGTCACTAATTTCCATTGATATCTACATCTGAAAGTCTTTGTGGTGTAGTTAAAATTCGTCAAAGGGTTCACCCATACCTGAAAAACCTGGAATTGTCATGGAAGTTAGGTAGCTAGGTCTGGAATATTTAATTTGGGAAAATCAGGGAAAAATAAATGATCTAAACTAATATTAGATTTGCTGAAGCAGAAGAGGCAGAAAAACAATCCGATAGCAGATTCTCTATGGCGTACATGAGTGCTCCTGATTTACACATTGATCTTTTAATCTAAAAATATTGACTTGTTCACATTGAAAATGTTGACGTCTGGAGGGATGAATCAAGAATTTTAAGATCGACCTCAAGGCACTCTTTTAGGGTGGTGCATAAGGTTTTTATCGCAGGAAACACGAATGCTGACCACGACGAACCCTAAAGTGCCAAAATGGCCACTCGCAAAATGCCATTTCCGATGCTAGTGTCACAAATTGAAATGCCAGAGTGGGGAAAAAAACAAACTCGAATTTGGGGTCAGTTTATGGGTGCGAGGGTCCCCACAAATGCTTTTAGGAGCCATTTCGTCGATGCCCAGCCATTTTACATCGTTCAGTTTTTCCACAACATCCATTCTGGAGCCGCTACCAAGATGGCTGCCATGCACCATTTCCAATTAATTCACATAATAGCTAGGCAATTACTAGACATCAAAACTAACTTCCCAAATAAAAAAAAAGAAGCTGAAATTAAGATATAGGTTGCTTGTCATCGTCTAAAGGTTCCCCCAAACGTCATTAAAGGCCGATACTGTTTCGAGATCGAAAGATGTGTCGGGCTGGTCACTTCAATCAGCACATGGACAATGGATATCGGCTAAAAAAATGATCTAACAAAGACCATTAAGCTTATCGGACATTCGGTGTGAGACGCAGTTGCTAGGCAACCCGCACCAGATCTACCCACAGCTCCAACTATCCGTATACGCAGTACAATTTTCTTGTATCTAGTGCACTTTTTTTACAGTTTCTTCATTTTTTTTTTGTTACAGGGATCAATCCGCCATTTTCACATATCCCTTCATTTTTTATACTTGGCGTTTCGGGTTTAGGTTTTTTTATTTCTCTCTCTCAACTGAAACGAAACTGGACGTGGTGATCTTTTTAAGGCTTTTGAAAGTCGTTTTGTCATACCATGGGATTAAATGCGAAGCACGATGGTGCTGCAAAAAGGCCGCAAGTGGTGTTTCTGTTACCCAATCTGTTAAGCCAGCTATTTTAAATTCTGTCATAAAACTGAAACCAGCAATGCTCACAGTTTAAAAATATGCATGTTGTATATAACATATGACAAAAAAATACTGAAACTTATAATGTTTTTGTTTCTAGTAAAGATGGAATAAGCTTGAATGTGACTTCTGATTTAAAAAAAAAAATTGCGTCGAGTTAATTTAGAGCAATACGACTTTCAGGCTTATTCAAGGATCTGCCAGATCTGTTTTTGTGTGTGTGTGTTAAAACAGGGTAGAAAATTCTTTAGACAAGCATCGACTTTGCCCATCGAATGTGTTTCTAAAGTAATCAATTCGAAATTAACTGTCAGCACGTTGCAAGTCCGATCTATCGGCCCCTGGCATAATATTTTCTAGCTTAACGACGTCGTTAAAACAGTTTTCCCGCATTTAGGCGTCCTTATCGAGTACCCACTAAATCAATAAATTTAATCATTTTTTGCGCCTATTATAATGGGGCTTTTGTGGCTAATGGAGATAAGCTGGCAAAGTTTAAAAGTTAAGAATTTACGATTTAACGTCGAATAGGGAAATTATGGATTAAAATACGGAGCACGAAATGGGGTCCATGCTTCGATTGTGTTTAATTTTAAGTTTCAAAATCGCTATAATCGATAGCACTGCAGGGCTTACAAGGAAGGCAGGATAACCCATTGCGAAACACTGCCTAGCATTACACCAAAGCTTGCAGTGATTGCTAGCCAAGCTTTGCTTTACTTTGCTAAAATTTGAAAAAGTAATAAATATGATGAAAGTTTTTAACAATGTTGATTTCGTTAACCGCGTAGTAATCTTTAGCAATTTTTAAATAAATGCATAATATTCCACGCATGTTAAAATTACTTTTTTTTAGTCTTTGGCATGTACTAAACAATTTCTGAAAACATGCGATTATTTATGTTAGAAATCTTTCGGCTATGGAACTTAACACTTAAATGGAAAGTAGAATATATAACAGTTATTTTTAGGTACATTTTATTTTGGTTCTTTATGTTTTGGGCAAATGCGAAAAATCTTAATATATACAATTATGCTACTTTTTTTTCATTTATTTCAGTTCAGAAAATTCGTAAAGTGTTATAGGAACGTTGAATACGCCAGTCATTTTAAGGATCATTTAGTTGTCACATCATATATGCCAATACTTATTCTTGAATAGGAGATGTTTACGTTTTCAATTTTTTAATGTTGAGAATTAATCATTCATAAGCGCTTGTGCGACTTTCAATATGGTTAGTAAATAAACTCAACGGATAAGCTGTCATAAGCAATATTGTTGAAAAATAAGCACTCGTCCCTGGATGATAGATAAAAAAATCATTTAAGTTTTTTAGGCTTAGCTCCGACCATCTTTCAGATCCTCGTGTATCCTTATCGAATTTAAAGTCTACTTTTAAGGAGTTGCGAATCCCCCAGAATCCTCAATTATCGCATCAGCCCTTAGTTTGTAAGCGTACAAAGTGTAGTATTGACAGCCGATCTAATATTTGGAATGCAAGTCAACACGCCATCGAGTGGCACTGGGGAATATTTCTCACACGTATACTCGCGCCACATACTGCTGACATCAAAAAAGCCTTTTTACAACATTTTTGTCGCTTTTTGCACAAAATAAAACTCAACGGGGCTTTATTTAGCAATTCATGGGACTGGGGAATTGGTTCTGCATATATTGGGGATTGCTTACGTATACGGCATGCAAGTGGGCCGGAGAAATAAATGCCCTTTGATCTCTCGCAAATCTTACTTGGACGTAATAACGTCATTCCCCCACATCAGGAAGTTCTGGAATTGTCAGGGATCTTGAAAATACCTGCAGTCAGGGAAGAGTGATTTATCATGAAACGTTAGGGAAATTCAACTTAAAATATTACATTTGCTTTCACATAGTTATTAGTTAACACCTGCATATGTCAGTCATGTACGTGTAGAAAAGGGGAATTCCCCATGTATAACTCATTCAGTTTTTATCAGCTAGCATTGCAGTATTGGATGAAAATCGAAAAACTAATTATTTTTTTTTATAAAAATTCTCCTGTTTGATATGTTGTAATATGAAATAACATGGCATCTCGTGCATATCCAAATGCCATATTTTTTGGATTTTCAGTGATCAGGGGAATTATTTTAAAAACTGAAAATGTCAGGGAATTTAATTTATGGGGAACACTGTAATATATCCTGAATTTTCGGAAATTTTTGAATACTATTTAGGCCTATATAAAAGAAATTCATTTTTGTTTAAAATCAAGCAGTTAGTGCGAGTTATACAATCTCAGCTTATGAAAACTGACATTTCTAAAAAAATGTCCCAGTCTAGACTAAGTTATTCTTAATTGGTGGTGATTTTTCTGGATATTTAGCCACGCAGCCGAATCAATTAACAATCATACGGCGCGAGCAAATAGGAATTAAGGCTATAAAAATAAGAGCTAGGTGGTCCACGATCATAAAGGCGTTTAATTAGACGAGGACCAAAAGCAATTACTGGCAGCATTTAAATAAATGTCTTCGCCCATTACCATTAGTATGTAGTACTAACACTTTTCCCATAAAATAGCACAGTAACACACAAAAAATTACAATTATCAGTATGGCTTAGTATACATCTTTAGTTTTGGCCCTGGTTTTCACATTGTACGTGCTTAATACTCGAGGTGAAGGTGCATTAGCTAAGGCCCTTCGCATCAGATTTGTCCTCATTAATTTAAAGTTCGTATTGGTGCAATCAACTTACACGGCCATTTAGCGCACCCAAGCTTAGCTGAAAATTAAGGCGAGCTACATAATTAATCACGGGTTGTAAGTTAATGCCAGGACAAAATCAATATCTTCAATTACCGAGTGTGGTTTTAATGCTTCCAGATAGTCGACTGCTGCTGCATACGAAGGAAAAAAAAATGCCAAATGCAAAATATTACCGAAATTCATGAAGAAAAATGACACACGCTCGTAAATGAGTTACAACAAAATGCCTTTGTACTTTTAATGGACCATGAAAGAAGGATTTTTTAAAAATAATTATTTTTTTCTTCTTTCGAGTTCGTTGTAGGCAGTCTTATTCGCCCATGTTGGGCATTATATCAAATGAATCCAGTCATTTAATAATAGGCCTAAAATAATTGTGCATAAGACACGTGACGATGCCACGCAGTCTCATCAATTTAATAGTAGATAGTTATAACTATCAATTTTGATAAATCATGTAACGTATCATCAAAACAACATGATCGTTAACCTAGTATATACATGCAGATAAAATGTAACTGTATGAAGTTTAATTGTTCCTGTTTTTGTCTTTTTGAAATTTAAGTGTTTTACATGAAGCTGGACGTGTGACTATTGGTTTATGTGAATGAATTTTAACTGTACTTCATGTACTTTGAAAATTTTAGGCATGTACTACACTGGCAAGTGCATGCATGTAATAAGGCAAATTCACCCAGTAGCGCATTTAATGAATTTTGAGTTGTTTTAAATGTTTAACTACTGTTTTGGTAGACGACTTTTCATTTGAAAAAAAGATCCCTGTGGAATAATATATTTATATTTTCAGGCAAGTATGGTATGTATTGTTATGTCTACCAATGTAGCCAAACAAGTTAGCAAAGTCGGTAGGATTGCAAGGAAAACAACAGGACGTTGGATTATATCAAATAGCTGCCAGCAAAATGTTCGTTTCTATACATGTATATTTAGGCTGGTGTCGACAAATGGTGTAATTAATCACTGCAGCAATTATAATTACATTTTGCGGCGTTGTACTTCCTAACCCTTCGTTTCAGTACCGTTGAAACTATCCTCACCGACCTCATGACCAATCTGGTCGCCTTCATATTGCATAGCGCCCTGCTGCTATACCAAAATGTAATTAGCTAATAACATCTTTGGAATATCATTGTGGGGAAATTTAAACCAATCTATTCAATTGGTTCCTATCAATGTTAATTAGGGCAATACTTTTGGAAATTGACCATATGAGGCTTTGTTTCAAAACTTGGAGGCGTTGTGATTGGGGCATCTCATGAGGATCTTTTTGTAGGTCTAAAATTGCAGAAATTCATGGTACCGAAACAAAGAGCAAGTCATAACAACGTTTAGCCAATGAAAAATTGATCAGGTCAGTCACAGTATGACATGCTTGTGGTCGGATTTCTAACATGCCCTAACTTGGTGTAAATTCATTGGATGCAAATAAGTGCCCAAGACAAGGAGGTTTCCAAGCACGGAGGTTAGTTGGTTTGAGCTGCATGATCAGAAATTAATGAGATGAACATGAAAATGTAAAGTTGGGTAATTATAGTCTCGCATCCCATCTTTTTCGCGAAAAATCTTCGGCGCACTGGAGAAAAAAAATCAATAAAATTACCGCTTTGTGCAACATCTTGAACAACTGCGCTCTCGGCAAAGGCCTAACTCTGTTTGCTGTCAGTAACATCGTGCTTTAGTCCCCTTTTTGTGCTTTTCTAACGCGATTCCACTGAGGAAAGATTTATGCCTGAACAACATTAGCCAGAACCATTGGGTTTAGTCGACATTATACGAAAAGTAAGGCTTTAAAAAAAATAAAATAAAAAAAGTGATCGGATTAATACCAAACTAAAGTTAGCACAATCAGAGTGGAAAAAGCGAGCGAGCTTACTTAATGCCAGCTTAATCAGTGGCTGTTGATACACCTTCCAAACTATTGTGTTCCTCGCACAGAAAATAAGCGATTATAAATGAACCATAAAAAGGTTTTATCGAAATGCTTACATTACAGTAGCATTATAGGGCTTTACAAAAATATGGCCGCCTTTTGGAGGTTTTGGCAGCCTATAAAAGTCCCACGTTCGTCATGGGACAATAGCCACGAAAACATGTTGTCATCAACGCCAAATCGTTTCTCTAGAACTTTTAGTAACAAAAACATTGTGTGTGGCAAACATCAAACTTCAACACAATTGATATTTGTGTCAATATTTAAATTTTGATGGATTGCATGTTGAAGTACAAGCTATAGACTTAAGGTTTTCAACGCAAAAGCCCCTTGTGTTTATTCAGTTTCCTGTTTCAAAGTACATGGACTTTAACACAGGGGAAAACACTTGTGGGGAAACTTTATATCGCTCTTCATTGTTCGGAAGATTTGACACAATACTATCTTGGAATTCATAAATGTCACTAGATTTTCTCCATGTATAAATATTACTCATAAAACTAATGTCCCTGAGCTCAGCTAGTAAAAGATATGGGCACTTAAAGAACTGGGTCTTTTATTTTTTGGAATATGATCTCGGTTTGATAATTAATTCCTGGGAAGACTCAATTGGATTTTTTTTTATCAAACTCTTCAGTGGATACTCCACCAAAGTGATGTTTCTTTTAAAAAAACCTGTAAAATGTCCACAATGGCAGTCCGCATAATTATTCATGCTGTACTTGAAATGGCGCATTTTATGGTAGGCTTGTAAAAATGCGATAAAATATTTAGCACAGGTTGGTGCACTTCTGAGAATGCTGCCCAGTCCATTTTGATCAGTTTTTATACCGGCTGTATTGCGTTGAATAAAATATCTGGCCTTCACTCAGCACTTTAGTGCTGTTTTATCATGCAGCATGAACAGTGCCCGGTATCCTTTGCTACGAAACCGAATGGGCAATAGCCAAAGGGTAATGGACCACGACTCTTCAAGCACTTAATAAGACGGCTCCACTCGGCCATTTAATTTGGGACATTGCATCCCTGAAAATGCTATTCAAAATCTGAAATTGAGACAGACTTTTTAGCCTTTACTGAATCCATCTAATATGTTTTTCGTCACTTACATGGCATTGCATCTACTGTAAAAGCAGTTTAGGGTTCTTCTCAAATTGGTGATCATTAACTTTTTCAAGTCATTTTATTTAAGGACAAAACATTATATTAATATGGTGCATGCAGGAGATTGAAATATGATAATACTTCAAAATAATACTTGTAAAAACGAATAGCACTTCGTTGTTTCTCTCGTGTGAACGCTTTTTAAGTGAGGCGCCATTTTGTTTTTGATAGTTTGTTCGAAACTCTGCATTTTCTTTAATTCTTCGAAATTTCGCCATTAGGTGACCTTAAACTAAATTTACAGCTCTTTAAAATGGCTATTTCAGTTTTATTGTACGACATCTGATTTTCGAATAATAAACGAATATGCAAGACTTTTTGACCAACCCGCGTATATGGCGGTTTATGAACAATTTTTGATATGCATATGTCATCTCCCATATTCAGTTGACAACAAAATACATATACATACAAAATAATGAGAGGAGTACAGAATTTGTCTACTTTTTGTATGTGTGTGTGTGCCCAGGGTGCATGTGTCAATTAAAGATTGAATGAAGCAGTGTTGCCTTCGCGTTTATTTCGAGAGAAATCCCTACAGTGCTCCAACATTGGTGCGCGTCTCATGCATTTTAATGAATTTTAATTAAAACTAGTTAGCTATTCTGCAGTGGATCAATCCAGCCGTTATAGAGAAGGATGAAGGCAAACTTAAGTTGAACGAAATGGCGGCATTGTTCGGCTTGTTGTCTATCTACCCCCTTGGAGATTATGCAAATACCGACACAGCTAATTAGCCAGGTTTTATGGAAATCGCATTAATTTATGCGTTAAGTAACGTTAAAATTCCCCGAGGACTTTTTCACTTTTTGGAGAGGGAACTAAGCGCAATAAATAACATTTCCGATGTTATTTATTTCGACGTTTTTCACCGTTCCTTCTCTCGCATTTGGAATTAGGTGTGAAAATAGCAAAATTGCCAGTCGTTTTCCATCAAGACTTGTATAAGTTACGCGAGCCTTGTATTCATCAAAGACTAATGCACTTAAGACATGATTTACATGGAGCATATCGTTTACGAGTTCAACTTACACTAAATTGATGCATATGTGTCAGCCAATCAGAAAGAATTAACCGTTGCACACTTTTAACGTTTGCTAAATGTAATTTCTTAGGTTTAATTTGAATAATTTAAGAAAATGTCTCATCACCTTTGCAAAGATTCAATTCTCATATGTAAAATGAAGTAGTTGAGATCAGAAGGTTCCTCTCCTGACATGGAATTATCAGAGAGATTTAAAATAACTGGAATAGTCAGGGGAAAGTAATTTATTATGAAATATTCATGGAAATTTAATATAAATACGTATAATACATTTGCTTTCACTTAACTATACTTATTAGTTAACACAAAAGTCAAGAGGTGACATTGTCAATTCTGCACCTACAGAATTGGGGAATTTCCCTTTTTATCAGCAGCGTTACTATTGAATAAAATAATTTAAAATAAACTTATTTATATTTGCTGCTTCGTTATCAAACTTTTTTCATCTCTGAGCTGTAAATAAAGCATTCATTGTATTGGCACATGTCATAGTTAGCATTTGTAGTGATCAGGGAAAAGTCAAGTAGGTTGAAAATTTCATTTATGAGAGAACTGTGTCAATTTTAATGCTGATTGACTGCGTTTGTAATCAAATATTGAGTAGACCACGTTCAGTTAATTGTTTGCTTCTCCTGCACCGACTTAATTGACCCGCTTTGTCTATTCAAATATTGATTCCATATCAATATTTGACCAGGAGAGGCTGGCTGGTTCCACTTAAGTTGACTTAGGCGCTCAGACAGTTAATGACCCTAGACAAAATAACATTAAAAGGTTTATAGTTTTAGTGAAAGCAGTTTCATTCCATCATCTCCCGTATAAATGTGGACACCCAAGAATGAATGCATTTGCTAGATAAGATGACTAGCTATTGTAATCAACGCTTAATTGTGTAAGCAATTTTTTTGGTGTTGTTTCTGCTCATTAAAACCATTCATAGTGGAAGGAACCATGTCTGGGAATTACACAAATGCATAAGGACCTAGCTAGAGAGTAACAAAGACTGTAGAAAAGGAAGATGCGAAAACTTCATAGTTTTGGTTTATCCAGAAAATAACTCCTATTGAAATTCACCTATGCATTCATTTATTCATATTTGCGAGAAAAAAAAATTGCTATTCAAAGCATACAAATAACATTCATTTGTTATTATAACCAACAGACGATTTCGGCATGTGAAAAAAAAACAAGCTATCGTGCCTTGTCTTCTTAAGTCTTATTTTATGGATTTCGTAATGAATAAAAAATTGATTTTCCTTACATGTAATCCAAATTGTTCAATTGAAGTGGAATTAAGGTAACGTACGTTTTAATTAATTAGCGATGTTCTAGCAAACAAGCATTATTGGATGGATTTATATTTTTTATTTCGACAATAGTTTGTTTGATGTAAGCCTTAAGAATCTTATTTTTTTATTTATTTTTTTTAATAATAATAATAATAATAATATGTACGTGCTGTTAAGCCCTCTTAATTTAGAATTATTTATAAACCAACTATGTAAACATACAGCCTGTGTAATTTAAAATTGTGGATTTTACTACGAGGAAAAAATAATGCAATTTGGATTTAACTTTTTATCTATTTTTATAAGTCCCAGCAAAAAAAAAAAAAAACTGGCGGATTAATGAAATGCAATTTCCTTGATTAGCTTGGATTTGAAATCGACAAATGTCTTCACTGCTTAAATTTATGTTTGTAAAGTCAATTTTATATTCATATGTACATATAATTTAATGTAATGTAATGTATAATGAAATGTATGATGATACCTGACTTTGTATATTTCACTGTTTTTATGTTGTTATTATATATTGAAAGAGGAATTTAAAGTCCTTTCCCATACTCGTTGAGTGTTTTCGATTTAAATAAATAAATAAATAAATAATGAAAGTACGGTACACGTGAATAATTTTAGTCTGGATTGTGGTTTGATATTTTACATATTTTACAGACATCGTGCAGCAAAAGAGATAATGACTTAAAGATTAACCTCGACGTTGTTAAAATTACTTTCTAATTTAGCGATTCGAAATATTTTCCATGAGCTGTCTGGTGGCAGTAACATCATTTGGCACACACAGCAAGTCAGAAACGTTTTCCATTAGCGTGGATAATTTAAAGAGATAATTCATTAACCGGTGAAACCAAATTTTAATAATACATGTGGTCTTATACGCATGGACTACATTCGGGTCGACTTGTATTACTCGGCACTTTCCTTCATAAATATTGCATGCAGTCTATATATGCAAATTTCAATATAGAGGAAGCTTAGTAAAACATATGGAGCCTAAAGCTGTCGTTTTTATAAGCTCGGAAGATGAAAAACTATTCATATTTGTCCACACACTAAAGGAAGTAGCGCTTTGAGATGGCAGTCATCGGTTTTCTTCTGAAACTAGCAACCTTATGCTCAGAATCCATTTGTCTTTCTACATTCACTTTTCCTCTAAAACGTCCACTGGACTTACTTTTCCCTCGAGCTTATCGACATTTCTTTTGTTTTATTCACATTTTCCACTCAATGCTTGATGTTATTCTAACACGGCGTTGCAGATCGCAGTTCTTATTTCTTTCCTTATGTCTTTTTTCGGGAATTTTTCCTATATCCTTATAGGCGTATATAGCCACAGTAGAGCTAAGTTTGTGATTGTGGTTCATGAACACTTCCATTGAATTATGATCCGAATGGCATCATCCAGGATTAGTGGCCACAGACAGATGTAAGATCAAGAATTGTAAGACTTAAAGATTAGGCTTCCTAGAGAAAAAGCAACGAAGAATGAAAAAACGAATTCAGAGGGCTCAGGCCCTATTGATCGAGGCGATTCTTTGGAATATTTAATATTAAACAATGGACACGAATAGAAATTGATCCAATACATTTATTGATATCAATTGCAATATAATCTTTAGGTTGTCATCGAGATATTTTTTTCTGGAAATGTTGAAACGTTGGTTTTCAAAAAAAAGACAGTTTCTCCATATCTGCTTTAGTAAAGTTTAAAGATATGCCAATGGTTTTTAACTGCTTTTCATATGAAAACGTTTCGTAGTAAACTTTCTACGATAATGTATAGAATACATACAAATTCTATACTGCTGGCAGGATGTCATTTTAGCAGTTTTCTCCTAAAAACCAGGCTTATGGAATTTTAGGACCAAATCACACGCATGCATGACTCCTTTTCACATTTTTATTATCAAAACTGTAAACTCTTAGTATGCCCGATACACCTTTTCCTGTAAACGTTTTTATTGTTCCTGCCAGTTTTACGAATGAGAACTTTTACTGAACCATCTAGTTCTGCTCTACATAAAAACAACACCATTGGGCGCATAAAACTTTTTTACTTTTTCTACTTTGTAAGCAAATCTAGCGTTTTCTTTTGTTAACTTTCACATTAGGCTGTCCTTGAAACTGGATTCTGCATTCGTAATTATAGAACGGTGACGTTGATACACGATGGCATATCGATTTTATGAAGTTAAGCATCCTATCAGTAATGTTTTTGTTTTTCAACCAGATTTCTGCTTGAAACAAACTATCTTACATTCAAGATTTTCTAAATATTTTTGAAATAATACAAGAGTGATTACATGGCTATTGTATTTAATGCAGAGTAATTTCAACGGTTTCGACCCACCTTGCCGACTTCCCAATTCGCTATTTTTGCTTTACCTGCTCTAACCTACCCGTTAATGACACATTAGAGCAAACCCGAAATAGAAACAGGGTTTCGTAAGCACGTTGTTTCTTCCCCCCCTCCCCCCCCCCTCCCCTTACCAAAAAAACACTTTCAGCAAACATTTCAGTATTCTCTCAAGAGGCGGTGAAGATAACAGAAAAACATGTTTGCTGGTCATGGCGCTCCTACCAAGGCCTGTACACCATAACGCATTGACTCGATTTTCCCCACGTGGTTTCAAGAGCAGACGCCTATTTTTGGCCATTGTATACAGGCCATCCATGAAAAGCAAACATTTCCTCCATTTCGAAATGTTTTTGATGTGGGCAAATAATTATAATTTGAGCTGTCAGCGAAGTGAGGCGATACTATTTCAGCACTGTCTAAATTAAGGTGACTTAATTGTTCTAAAGTCAATTTAGTTGTACTCAATCTAGATTGACTCATCCTCGTCAATGCAATATATCATACGAGTGCCATACTTTGTATTCCAATGATATTTCAGTCCTCTACCTGAAGGTACCGATTGACTTAATTCCCCCAAAACGACGGATTCAGTGCTGGGCGTTTAGACAATAATCTGCGGTTGTACTTCCGCGTTGAAGAAGGCTTAATGTCTTTGAAGGGCCCATGCATGCATGGCCTTCTTCCAAAACATGCAGGAAGATTTGTCGTCTCTATTAATCTTCTTCAACAGTACAGATACCCAAAGCTTCACTCGTTCGCGTTGATTTTCACCAACGAGGTATTTCTTGACAAGATGCGTCACTGATTAGCATAATCAGCCATCCGTTTGGTGCACATGCACAACAGATTGTCATTTCAGTCTGGGTTATATTTGGCCAGCCAAAATTTGATCAAGATGAGGTGAGACAACGGGCTCCTCAGCGCTCGGCGTTTAATTGGCGTAGATTTTGGCAACTCTCAAAATAATGAATCTTTCGAGGAGTCACAGATTCTCTCGCAGACTAAAGCGGTACATACTGGCAGTGATCACGTGGTACACTCCAGAATCTGCCTCCAATTAGGAGCCACCTTGTTTGAAAAGCAAATGAAGTTGGGCCCTGTAAAGTGCGAGCCGTGCCTTAGTGCTCCCTTATCTATCGATTTAGCATCATCACAACCCTCTTCAATGTGCTTAGTTTTTAATTAGCTATTCCTAGTGGATATACCGTGCGCATTGGTGCGACATGTGATCGACTTTCTTTTGGCAGGTAATTTTCATCTTATTTGCTTTGAAAATAACACTGTCTTGAATTTAAGCCTGAAAGGGAGACGCTTCGGTCCTTAAACAGTATTTCACAATAAAATGCTAAGTGTTTGAAAAATCCAGACCGTGGTTCTGCAGTGTATATTTTTAATCGATACTTTTGATCAGTTGATTAGATTGCGCCATGTCGAGACTTATGCTCATCTGAATTTGGTGCAATTGGACATCTGTAGGTGAAGATGCAATGGCTTAAGATGGTTGTAAAGTTTGAAGGCCTTACTTTATCAAATTTGTGGTTTGATACGTTGTGCAGCATTGGGTCTCAGAAGGGGAAAAAAGGTTTAGATTAGGGCTCATGTTAGTCAAATTAGCACAATTATCTCATTATCTTTACTGCATTTACATGAAGTTGGAAATGCAAGTTTAAAAGCTCATAAACCACTAAGGTGGGCTGAACAAGAAGGCTAATTATTTGTTTACTTTCAAACAACTTAAAATCGGGGAAAGTCAGCAAAAATCGACTAACCTGCTTTTATAGATTCTGCATTTAATTGTGACTAGGACAGTAATATAACCATTGAGCTTTAAATAACTATCAATTTTTAAACTATTTTTTAGTAAAAAAAGAGGAAACTGTACGTATTAAGCTATTTCTACTAGACAATCTCATTCAATTATTAAAATTTATGAAACTAAGTATATTAGCTATGGAAAAACCGAAATGTAATGTTTAAATTATGTACATGATGAGGGTTGTTTTACACAAAAATAATTTCGACATAATGGGTAGAAAATTATATCATAAACGAAAGTGGTTTTGAAGTAAACCAATATGTTTGTTAGATTTTAAATAAATGTTTGCATGGTAAACTTAGTTTAAATTTATTCAAATATTTATTTCTGCAATTGAGAAATCTATGAATGTCTTGTTATTTTTGCTTAAAAAATATATTCACTAAATTGAGTGGAAAAATACGTCTGCTTCGAGTCCATGATTCATCCCTAGAGTATTGCCATATCGTTTTTTTCCCAATAATTCATTATCTGGTTTAATTACAATTCTGATAGTTGTATTGTAGTTAACATCTTTTATCGTGTTTAACAAGATAGAAGAAAGACAAAAACACTAGCAAAGCTAACGTGTCATCATTATCGCAGCAGTTGTGGACCTAGATAACTATATTTACTCCGTTATCTTCAATAAAACAAGAGTAAAATGGTTGACACCAATAGTGCAGAATAGCATATTCATGACGAAAGTAAAAGAATATATAGTATACACGTAGTAGTTATATGCTCCATAAGAAATTCACATTTATTTAACTACTTCTGGGAATAGTTCTATTTCGTATTATTGGCTTGCAGATTTCAAAATTTGCTTGTTCATGCCTATGGTAAACAAAATTAAGGAAAATTTGAGACTATATAGACTGGATTATGAGTTCAAATCACAATTTCTCTTTCTTAATGCTATTCATTCGCTACCTCGGCCCATTTTCAGACTAAATAAGATTACCATGAGATATAGACCTAATGAAACTCATGCACAGTAGGTAATACCGTATACAATGATACAAATTCTGCAAACACGAATCGCCATTTTCTTCACCATATTCGCATGACTAGATTTTGAAATCTTGGCATGCTTCGAACAAGTTGACAAGTTTATGAATATGAAATGTCTTCCTTCATATACGTATGAATGGAGATGGTGCAAAAATACGCACGTAAAAAATTGATGCCATGACGTTTACGTTTTCAATTTAATAAACACCTCATATTCCGCAGAGGCGTACAAAGCATTTTCCTTTAAAAAAAAAAAAAAAAAAATGCTCCCTGAATCACTATTTAAGCGCATTTCTACATATGGAAAATCCATTTAAACGATATGGAAATTTTCTTAAACCTCTATTGATCTTTCTTTCGATCTCAAATCTTTTATACAGGGCTGAGAAAGTAATTTAACGTGCACTTATTTTCCAAAATGAACATTTTTAAGGCGGGTTTCACGAGTTTATAGGGACTATATGTGAAAATAATCATTTCATTCAATCGATTCACTAACCGAACATTACGACACAAAGTTGTAGTCTTATTTTCCAGCTTTTCTGGGCACTACAAGAATATCGATACGTAAGACATACAATATTTACCTAAGCTAATATGGCGTGTGGGAGTCACGTACATGGCATACAATATTTATCGTTTTATCGCATATATTGGTAGGTCTCCAGATTATCCCGGGGTAGAAAACTTGTATGTGGCACATACATGGAAAATTTCATATATGGACATGTTTGGAAACATGTCCATATTATTTCCTTGCATCTATTCTCTGTAATTCAATTCACAAAGTGCTTTTTGTAGCACCTTTAGAAATGCTTAAAAGTCCATGTAGCGACACCATGGAAATATCCATATATGGGCATGCATGTTCTTATATAATTGTTCCACCATGGACCTTGGTAGGGTCGAGAATATTGTTGTTGTTTGTTGGGCCAAACATTTATTAAATTGTAATATTTATTATTTATTATTATAATATACCAATTTATGTTCAAGAAATTAAGCAGCATTAACTTAGCTCGACCATGAAATACAAATTAGGTTTTTTTACATTTACCCCAGTAGCTGAACTAATTGATTACATTTTTATGTATTATTGATTTTTGGTAAGGGAAGGATGTTATTAATTAAATTATGTGGGAAAACCATAAAAGCTTAAATTAATCCCCCAAAAAACTGGGCATGATGCCCTCACATGAGACCTTGTTATCAGCACATGTTGTTTTTCTACTGCACACGATGAGTTTGACGTCACAATACCGTAATCTGCAAAGCACTAAATGAAATGGTCAACAACATTAAAACTGTTTAAAACCCCTCTGTCTAATCTCTTGCTAACAACATGCATTCATCGATCTATAAATCCGAAATGCCCCCAGAGGACTAAATTCTAGAGCTTGGCCAGCATTCATCTTGTGTATTTCCATCTGTATTTCAAAGATATCTTCCAAAAAGACCTGTGCAATACCCTGAATCGTTAAAGCCCGAGTAAAGGGAAAGCAATGAATGCAGAGTATAATGAAGACTAGAAAATCCATGACCTGTTACAGATTTTCCAAACCACACATGTAACCGTACGCTGAATATTTTGTTCAGAATTTTGAGCAATTCAAAGATGGCATGTTTTGTGTGAAAAATTGTCCCAGAAATCGTGGCTATGATGACAAATAGTCAAACATTCAGTCAATGTTGAAAAACTGTTGTCATAAATTTTCTTTGCACGATGGTATGGAACCTGGAGGAAACTCCATATTCTAGTCGTATTACTTGACCATTTATCAAACCTGCGTCACTAACTCATGTAATCGACTAACATTTTGGATAAGACATTAAGAATAGTCTCTGAAGAGTTGGGGTCATAAATAAGATCAATTTAAGTACTGTAGATTGCCTCTTAACCTGCTCTCTGGCTTAATCTGCGGTCTTAGATAGGTAAAAAGAAATCAAACTGCCTCTAAACATTTATGTAAATACACCATAATGCAAACAAAAATTGCAGTGATACAATACAATGGGCACATTGTTCAGAAATTATTTTAAAAAACAAGGATCAATTCTGTAAATATCTTAATTACCAATCAATTATTGAAATAATAAATTAAGCATTTGTCAATATTATTATTCCTTCTTAGCCGACCAACTTCTTCTAGTCCCAAATAATGGGGATAAGAGATTATACTGCCCTAAAAGAGACGTTATATGTAGAAAATTCGGTAAGACTTCAGTTATTTAAACATTTGAAATACTGTTTTGCCAGCGATTTATTTTGCCAACAAATTTATCGAATTTTCTCCAAGATTTGTTTTTCCAGAAATAACACAGTTAAGTGAATTAGGGTAAATGTAATTGAAAACAGCAAGTTAAACGAAATGGGAGTAAACCAAAAATTGCCTGTGTGCAATGAAAACGAGAGGCTGACCTTTGACACACTGAAGGCCTAGGAGGCTGTATACAATTGGTCATGCCATTTATTAGCTTCCATGCAATCCTACTCTATTTCGCCTTTGCCATTTGTTCAACGTCACGGCCAGACGGCTATAACAAATTTGTATCGATTAGACGTCATTTGCATGAATTGCAGATCCCTGACTTTTGTTACGCCGATTAGGTCTTTGGTAACGGGGTCGAAAATGAGCACCAAGGATGACTAAGCCAATATCGTTTGCGATATGAAAATAAAAAATAATCTTTATTAGCATTAAAGGCAAACTGATAATGGCTTTGCTTTTATATACTGTACACTTTTTAGACGTACTGAAGCATTCTTCTTGAAACATTATGAAACCGCCGTTCGTACTTCAGTACGCCAGTCACGAAGTAACCTTAACTGGAAAATATTTACCCACAACCAAGTCACGTAGGATAGCATTTACACTAGAAATTCCCACGAAATACTTCAATAAACGAATCTGAATAAATCGTAGCATTTCCTAGAAATGCTGGTGTCTGTGTGTATTAAAAGAAGACATACTTTTCTTATTATATGGGATATGAACAAAATAATATGAACATTAAATACAGAAAAACCTTCAATATTTTTACCAACGCTTATGCTTAAACTAGAAACAGTGTTGTCAGATGGTATGGTCAAACTATACGTTACCACCAAAAGAAGACTCAATAACAATAGCAATGTTGTGGGGAAATTAATAGCAGTTTGAGGCGCGATAAACGTACAGTCATAAATTTGGTGTTGAGCAAGAAAAAAAAAAGAAGTTCATTACTGAGACAAACGTATGTTGTACAGTTAACAGATTTGCATCTTCAGTTAGGTCTATAAAAGAGCTAAATTCGGCACTTAATTCCCTTTCTCAAAGGAAACCCTCAAGACGAAACTCCTTTGAATCCTCTGTATTCTACCGTTCATTAAATTCGCCCGCGTTACAAATAGCTCGTTCGCAAACATCTAAATCACGCCAGAATTAGTGGCTAAGAAATTCCCCCTGTTCATCGGAAGGAAATTTCCCGATTGTTCCTCCGCAAATGGCCCATCAGACACTTTACTCTTCGCACGGCTCACTGGTAGTCTTCAAGCCGTCCCGCCATCAGGGCTCACCCCACAGGACTACGTGTGGAGTTAAGAAAAAAAAAAACTTATTTGACATTTCGCTATAAACTTTAAAAAATGTGTTTAGTATATTACGTGTATTTGCAAACACGCGAAGCCGTTATGACAAATTACGGCAGTAAAACGAAGGATTTTTGCCTCATAAACTGTGGTCTGGTTTATGTAGCGAACGCAGTTCTTGCCTGGCGAGTTATTAGCCATCTTGTCATCCTTCGAGAACATTTTGGCAAAGGATTGATGGTTTGGAAACGTGGCAAGAAATTTGGGAGGAAAAAGGAAAAACACGGCGTAAATGGTCCGCATCCCAACTGATCGTAAAGTTCCATTTGTGTGGAACCTTGAACATGAAGTCAGTTCAGAATTCAATTTGGTGGCATGGTGAGGACAGCGATGAAGACAGGTTGTACAAGGGGTATGAAATGACATGCATGGACTTTACATTATATTGTGATGGTCATGTACTGCATTATTGAACATTAAGCATCAGTGTGAATGCTGCCCGACAGTGAAGAAGACAGTTACTGTTTGAACATGTCTTTAAGTGCCAGTAAAATGACATGCATGGTCCATCACATGGTCATGTATTGCATTATTCAACATTGAACATCAGACAGCAAAGACGACTGTGTACATGTCTTGGTGTGTCATTGAATTATTTGGGCCACTTAACATTGGCAGACAGGCATTGTCCATTACATTGTGGTGTTCAAATAATTGAAAATCAGAACCAACTTCAGTTAGACAGTCTTGTTATTTTTGACGTCCTAGTATGCCAGTCAAGTAGCTGGGAAATGCTAATTCTGCAGTAAGACTGCAGTATGTGCAGTCAGACAGTTAACGACATTAAGTGTTAAGATATTGCTTGACTTATACTGTGTTACATTCGTGTAGCTGACACCCACACAACTTGACACAAGACAGTGCACCGTATAATCTTAGCAAACACATGAAATGGTATAATGTGACGTTCTCGGATTTACATGTGCTACCAGATGATAACTTCAATTGTCAAGATAGATGGGAATAACAATTCACACTGCAAGGTGCCATTGTTGGAATTAATCTAAAATGTGTTTAGCCACAGTAAACAATTAGCTTATTAATTTAATGTACCTTTATGTTTCAAAACCATACGCAATTTAACTATGGTTGCATAGCTCCGAAATTTCCACTAGACATCTCGTGTAATATCGTTTGGAAGCCATTTGACAAATCATCTTTTGCGAATCCTGAGAATCTAGTCTTAATAACCTTCGTTCCTCGCATGTGTTGCCGGTGATTTAGGGTCCAAGTGCCAAAATGAGCAAACCGCCTTAAATTAGGCAACCACACAATGCCGCGTGTTCCAAGTGATTGCCAATCTTTAAGGGGTGGCCCCGTTGCTATTTCGGGCCACTGGCGCCGACCTGGAAACAAGGGTAAACTTGTCCTTTTTTGTTTTTGAGGGGGAATATTCCGGTCTGGTCGAGCCAGACTTGTCGAAGAAGTCTCCGCATGGGGGCTATTCCTGGACTGGAATCGAGCATGCAATGGGTAAAATGTCGTTTTTCTCCCCTGCTCCCCTTTTGTCTGTTGTTCCAGATTATTTTGTTGATGTTGATGGTAGAGCCCTGCCAAATGGCATATATATAGAGTTGTTGGTAGAAATAATGCCAAATTACGTATAGGGGGCGCCTAGAGAGGAGTGATAAAGAGGAGCTTAATAAATGATAAAAAAATTCAAAAGTTGCTTATGAAAAAAATATAAGTGGATAAAAATTGTTTGTAAGTCTAAATAAATCAATTTTATTATCTACGATTTCATGAAAGGATTTGCAAGTTCAGGGTTTTTGTGCAGATGTTACATGGAACAAAGTCGTGGGTTTTTTACTTGGGATGTTGAGGCGCAATTCTCTATTTGAGGGTTTTTGATAAGATGTTTCTTCTATAGAGATACAGATTATGAAAAAATTTCCAATATCAAATTTCCGTATTTTCAATAATCGCTGAATTTGAAGAAGCTTTCGTTTGACTTTCATATGTTGGAAAACATTTATCATCGTATGGATGCATGCTGATATTATGACTGGCAGAAATTGTTTCAAGTTCTGATGCTGGATCGTATACAGTATGTCAGAGTAAGCCTTAATAAACATGTGCATGCACATATACCGCTGCAGATGTGATGCAAATCATGAGTAATATTTACAATGATATAGTACTCTTGAACTATACTCGCAGTATATGTATCTATCTTTCTTTTTTTGCTCAGTTTTGAACAAAAATATTTGACCAAACACTTTATTCACAAGATTAGTTCCGCAGAAGGAGGAGGAGGAGGAGGGGACTCATTGCTCCTGTCGTTCCAGAAGATCAGAAAACAC
This sequence comes from Julus scanicus, assembly GCA_034698625.1. Classification (NCBI taxonomy): domain Eukaryota; kingdom Metazoa; phylum Arthropoda; class Diplopoda; order Julida; family Julidae; genus Julus; species Julus scanicus. The sequence goes on along the minus strand of JAQGBW010000788.1, from coordinate 5,775 downwards.
ATTTCATGCTTGTTTGGGCAATCGTTGAGGAAGATGTAACGACAAATATGGCGGAGGGGGAAGCCTTTCTATGAGAGGGTCAATCCACGACCACACGAGCCAAACAAACAAAGTCTGTTTGAGCAGAAACTGAAAGTCGAAGAAGAGCAACTGCAGAATCGATCCATCCGCCTTGGTCTCTCCTCCACGCTTGCACCAATGATATTGAAAACTAGGTTTGCTAGGAGCCCGGCAGCAAATGCCAATGCGTTGGGCGTGGCTTTGACGTCTCCCTCTCGTCTCCCCTTCCCCACTCCGCCAGAGGGCCAAAGCGCCGTTGTTGCAGGCCTCCATCCTCCATCTTAGCCAGCACCAAACAACAGAATAGTGGATGCTATGCGGCAAGCACCTCGTGCCATTAACACACAAGCTCGCAACGAAAGCGATGCACTGACACTGCGACGGATTTGACGCGAGCGGTGCGACGTCGCAGGATTCCCTTCCCTCAAATGCCTCGCACAATTTCACAGCTTGGATCCTTCCTCCACAGTCTCTTGCCGTTGAGATCCTCCTGCTTCCCAGGCTCATTCTAGGAATTGTACGAGAGAGGCTTGCAGGAATTGAACAATAACACTCGAGGAATTGTGGAGCACGTCTCCGGGAACATCCCAAGAACCCTTCAAGATCCCTATCCAGGGTTCTCTTCAAGACCTTGTCAAGATCCCCAACCAGGACCCTCTTCAAGACCTTGCCAAGATCCCCAACCAGGACCCTCTTCAAGACCTTGCCAAGATCCCCAACCAGGACCCTCTTCAAGACCTTGCCAAGATCCTTTTCCAAAGTCCTCTTCAACAGAGATCCGCCAAGATCCATCCCAAGATCTTTTGCAGAACTTAACCCGAATCTTTCTCGAGACCGCCCAAGAAATTTCTCAGGGACCTCCCAAGAACTTTACCAAAAAGTCGTGTCGAGGATCTCACACGAGGGGATTTTGAGAGTACCGTCACCATCCTTCCAAAAATCTGAACTGGAGAGATTTTTTCCCCCGCTCGGGATCTGGAATACACTACAAGCCATCTTGTCGTTTTGGAAAAGACGAAGGGGAATCGGGGAAGTGAGCCAAAAACAAGGGAGGTCATCAATCACGGTTATATGCATCCGGAACCCTCGTCTGCTATTCGTTGATCGGCGTCGTTGTTGCTGAACAGCGTCACCCCTGAAGCGGGCCTTTCGGTTATTGGTGGCTCGTGGGCAAAACAAGGAAGCAAAAACAGGGACAACCGCAAACGCCTGTGGTCCTGACTCATGTCGATCTCGATCCGAGGATGAACCGCACAAATTCGGGAAATTTTTAAGTCGGTTTTTCATAGTCTGCTCATCATATCGGCGTCGGCTCTCCTGCTGACCGCAGACCACACTCACAAATACACGTCCAGATATACGTACTTCAGAGACCAGTTTTAGTCCCTCGTGAGTTTTTGGATTCTTCAACCATTTTGGTTCCATCTCGAATCGCATATCTGCTTGTCCTGCCAGTGTTCAACTATTGACCACTCTGGTTATATATTTTTTTCTTTCTGTGCGTCGACCAAATAGCTACGGAGTGGTTTTTTTACGCTTGATGTTTGGCATTGCTGTCAATGTGCAAGTTATAAAAGTCAAAGAGAATTGATCAGCCGAGGAAGGGCCCGTTTAGACCCTGACTGAGTCGGTGGTTGGACCCGCAACTAGGCTGCTTCCCGAATGGTGGCTTTTCCGAACATTTTCGGAGCTTTTTTGGCGATTTTGCTGTCTTGAGTTTGATGTTCAGTACATACTTCTTGCCTTATAACTACGGCTAGGCCAGCTCTGCAACAGTGGCGTCTGCCATGTAAGTAAACTTCTTTGATCCCGGTTAAAAATCGAATTAACCTTTACTAGAAACTCCCTAAGGCCCGATTTTCAAAATATTTGATTATATGCTGACCTCTATAGCGTGTGATACTAATTTTCAACATTTGATTTGTTTTGCCTTGTTCAGATTTGTCAGTGAGTCTTGATTAAAAAAGTCTTGAAGAATGTTTGTAGATATAGAATAATCTATCTGGGTACACTGTTTTTTAACCAGTCTAAACTTTTTTTAATTACTCCTTTATTTTTCCTATTAATTGTAAATATAAAACAGTGCATTAGATTATTTTATCCAAAACCTGGCTGTTTTTTTTTTTTTTAAGATTTTGTTAAGGAAAATGTTAAAGAAAAAAGTGAAAATCTTTTATAAGAACTTACTGTGTGCCGTGAGTTGAAAAACGTGTAGCGTGGGGTTTTGTATTTGAATATAGTAGAATAATAATGACAGTTATCGTGTGTATATGCATCTTTAGCTATAGCTAAGCAAACACTTTCTTCTTGATGACTTAATATCCCTCCATAAATACATTGAAAATATGGTTATAACATTGCTTAGTTTGCCTATGTCAAGTTAAGTTTAGCCATGGCTAAGCAAAGCTTTTGTTAATTAATTAAGATTTGTCGACAATGTAATACCAAATAGAAAAAAACATGAACATGTATGCTTTGAGTAGGCACATTATAGAGCTAGCGCCCATTGAAATAAATGTAATTTTCTAAAATTAAGTAAGTAAGGTGATCACCCATACACCTTAAAATATATTTTTAGTTCCATATCTGACCATATAACTTAAGCCAAATAATCTTCTGTAATTCTCTGAAAACAAATGTATCCCTTATTCTTGCAAAACAATATTTCTTTCATACAAGTGCCAAAAACTTTTTTTTAAAGATGTTCCATCTAAGTTGTCTGATGCAGTCAATGGATGGCGCCACAGTCTATAATCTATTTTTAATATTCCTATTTCTCTGACCATATCGCTGCAAAAGCAAATCGCAATTTAATGAATGACATTTGGATAAAGTATGGGTTTCCACTTTCTGATAATTCCATATACAGGGTGGGCCAATAAAAAGTAAGCCAACTTTATAAAAATCATAAAAAGATATTTGTTAATGGAATTTATAAAAATTTGTACAAATATTGTTTTTCTCTTTACTTTCGAATTGCCCTCGTTCCCGTTCTTTTTTAATGACGTTATCATCATTTGAATTTGTGTCTTTCAAAATAGCGTTCACTGAAGACGAAACAACCGTGATGTTTTGTGCGAAAAACGAAAAATTGCAGTGCTTTACTTATCAGTATATACAGTGTAAACTTATCGCGGTTTATTCTTCTTCAGTGAACACCATTTTGAAAGACAAAAATTCGAATAATTACGTCATTAAAAAAGAACGTGAACGTGGGCAATTCGAAAGTAAAGAGAAAAACAATATTTGTTCAAATTTTCATTAACTTTTTTATGATTTTTATTAAGTTGGCTAATTTTTTATTGGCCCAACCTGTACACCCAGCAGTCTTAAGAAGATGGGAAGCAAGTGTTCAAAGGTAACGCGCTGCAGTAGAATAATGTGAGGCCTCATTGCCCTCGCAGTCAGTCTTGGAATGGCCTGGCATATCTTCTAATAATACTCGGTTTAAATGTCATTAGTGCCACCGATGATTTTTCTCATTAAAGCGAGCACGTGTCGGACGTTGTTTATATTGTTCTTACAAATGGCCATCAGTTAACCCGCAGCGTTGCACGCTGGCATTTATTGACCCATAAAACAGCTGCGGGCTTCTTAAAAAGGATAAAACGAGCGAGCGGCCTATTACTCGCACCTGACTTATTTCGTCGTTCAACGTTGCTTGCAAGTAATTGCTACTGGGTCTTCTTCCATCACCTTGTCTTTCTTGTATGTCCATCGATATTCATGTTGCGTATTTAGAATGCCATTCTGATGAGAGGTCAGACCAAACGATTTTAGGACTGGCATTCAGGAAAGTTCAATTCAACTCGATGCCCTTTACTGTCAGCATAGAGGTCTCATTTGGCAGAATCGATATACCCAAATTTATTTTACACACGGATTACTGCCGATTCAATGGGCATCATTGTTAAATTGAATTTCCGATAGCTTAAGGTGTTGAAGGTAACTTTTGGAAGATGCATTCGGGCATTGAATGTTCAGTATGCATGGCATGGATCTGGTGTAGGGCCCACCTTCTTTGAGTAGTTTGAATATCTTCACTTATGGTTTTTGCAGTATGTCACAGTACATGTAGCTTAACTTAAATGTTTTTTTTTTTTTTACAAAATGGCTAGGTTAATCTTGACGAGTATTTGGTCAATGGCCGTGTATCAAGTTTATAGGGGTCTTGAGTTTGTATCCAACTTAGAATCTGGAACCAATTCATATCAAAATTCATGACTGACCCTGATTCATTAACAAATCTATACCATGTGCATCCTGATTCCAGGATAACATTTGTGGAATAAACTTCCCTCTGGCACTGCAGTAGATTCGATATAGAAATAAAAATTAGTTTACATCAAATTTTGCTTGGATTATCTTAGCAAGTAGTTTAAAATTGCCATATGCCTGGATCCTTTATTTATCTCATTTAAATGCAAACATTTCAACATTGGTATAAATTTATGCAAAATGTTACTTGTAGCATGCGAGTTCAACGAACGTATAAGTTCAAAATTTAGATATAGATAGACTTGGATAATATTACTAATCAGGGAAAACGAAAGATTGCATTTCAAGAGCTTTGGGAGTTTATACCAGATTAGGAGATTGCGCTGTTACATCCAATAGATGCAATCTCATAAATAAACTGAACAATTTGTTTGTATATAAAAAAAGTTTCTTTTCGATGGTACTATAAGAGCTTACAGTTTCAGGGTGATCGAAATTGCCATATTTGATTTAGGAGAGCTCGATATTGGTAGTGTTTCTGCTTTGAGTATAGTTATCTTGAAAATGGCACGACCTTACGAACTGAAATGACGTTGGAATCTTAAATTGGCTGCAGTCACTGCTCGTGAAGTTCACTTCTCCAGCGACCTAAATCTTCCTTATGATTTAGCATCTAAATGCCCTACCAGTCGTTTTCGATGGACTAATCCCTTAGAGAGCAAATAGACGCATTCACGGTAGCAAGCAAATGCCTTTTGAAGCACTGGTGTATTATCATCCTGAAGCCCCCATCTTCTCTACTGATGTGTGCTTTCATGCGCACCAACCGTCCCCCTAAACCCCTCCAAAACATCTCTGAAAGGGCATAGCAGGGAAGCCATTAGGAGTTACCATGGCGACTAATTTTTCAGCCTTTACTGTTTAAGGGAAAATGGCCTTAGGAAACCATTTTCGGTATTCTTGTAGAATCGCGTTTGAAATAGCAATGGCAAAAGAGGGATCTTTAGGGTAGCGAATGCTAATTATTTACCAATTTAAAATGTTAATTTCATTAATCATTGCCCTGATTCGGGATGTTGACTTGTTTTATCAACAACGTAGCAACAAGCAAATGTATCATCATGGTTAAACCTACTTTTCTAAATTAACAATGCATCCATCTTAACAAGATCTTCGCTGTAATCAATGGCGAAATAAACAGACCGATCGATTTAAGGCTTACCGAATTGTGTAGGCCTTCACATTTTAATGTTAAATTTCCATTTCGACAATGACAAATGTAAAAATAGTTGTAAGATTTATTGGAAATTTTTCTTACTGCTCGTTAACAATTAATGCTAATTTTCGACTCCATGCGTTTTAGAAAACAGTTGGATTGGCTGACTGATTAAAACTAACTGTTGCGTTTTGCAAACGCTTTGTTAAGCCTGCTACACACTGATGCGTTTGTTGCCGTTTGTGTGCGTTGCGTGGCGCTGCGTGTGCGTTCACGCAGGA
>JAQGBW010000787.1:0-33938 GCA_034698625.1 Julus scanicus | reverse complement strand
TATTTGTGTACTTTTAATTATGAACTGCCTTGCTTACGTAATCATTAAATTTGCGGCTTGTGATATGGCTGTCACCGACTTGCAATGATGATCGACCATTAGCTAACCTGTTTATTTTAAATATTATGAGTCAACAAAATGATGCTGCATTTATTGCAAGTTTGGAATGAAAAACCATAAAGGCCTAATTCTCATAAAATTTCTTAGTCATGATTCGAAGAGCGTATACTTTTCTGCGAACACTTTTGCTCAATTTAAGAGATGATAAGATGAAAGACTGATTAGAGAATGTTTGCCTTACCCAATATTTTATATGATTCAATAAGTCAGCAAATATGCAAAAAGCAGTTTTATTCATACTAAAGGTTACATTACATCATCGGGGAAGTTTATTTTGCTTTTTTTCATACCTGTTTATCATATTGAAAGGTTATTTAAGTATCAGCTTTGTCTTTTTTAAACTAAAGTTTCAAGATAATCAAGTTTCAAGTAAGAAATGTGGTGCCGCATGCTTAATTTTCGCTATTATATGAATATTATTCTCCTATTATCTGATAAAGTGAGTAATTGAGGTAGAGCAACGAAGTATACTTGTCATTTAAAAAGGTGGTCAACCTAATTAAGTTTTTATTAATGAGTAATTACTATTCTTAAGGGCTCTCTAAAGCTTATATGTATAATGTCACTCTCAATATAGCAACATATCTTATATGCTTATTGTTAACCTAATTTCTAAGAATTTTTTCAATAACTCAAAAATAGTGTTCTTATATAGTGTTCCTATTTGAATTCACTTTCAGATATCCCTTTTAGTGGATCCAATTCTATAGGCCGATCAATGAAACTGATAAAACAAGTTTCAACATATTTTGTCTGTTTATGCAGCACCGAATCGGTTGTAGTGCTTCTGAATAATTAACGTATCTGAAGCCCATGTGTTTGCAATTCAAACCATTCAGAGAGATGCGTGCTGTAAGATGTCGATAATGAATACCGATGGTATTCTCTGGTGGTGCAACTTAACTTATTTCATGAGTTGGAATGCGACTAGGCGAAAATAATGGGGCACGAAGGCAGTTTCCATTTACAGTGCCGAGCCACGAATGGCAAATTCACTTTGCCTGTGTTTGCAACTTGTCCCAGAAGATTTCCTCTTGCTTTCCACAAACATTTTCAAGCTTATAAATCATGTTTGCAGCAGAACATTCTCCAGAAACGTGTTGTACATTAAATTGAAAATGCAACAATGCACTACATGTTTTTAAATTGAGTAATGGACGAACTGCCCTATTATAGACTAGAATAGTCTAGGGAAAATTGCCCAATGATATATTGCTCTTTTACCCACTTTTCATTTACCAAATTCCATGCATAATTTGAGAAAAGTTAAACGTGAATTTTGTTGAAAGATTTTTCAGTAACATAGAAATGAGTTTCCATTGAGAATATAGTGAGATTGGTTTCATTAAATAACCTTGAATTTACTTAATTAAACGTTGTTGGTGACGAATGACTGTCACTTGACTACATTTAACTGGAATCGAATGCATGAATCGTCAATTGTGCTAAACATTTTGGAGTATTACTCACCTTAGTTCTGAAAATTGGGTATATCACATAATGTTGAAGCACTGAGCTTTCCTGTTAAACTTCTTTGCACTTATACTTTGAGATGCATGTTGCTCTTCGTGCATAATTAGTGTTGACGCATGCTGCAATTACTACATGAATATTATCCTGGATTGAATCAGTAAAAAGCAAGCTCTTAAATGTGACAACATTCATGTGTAAGAAAATTGCAATGTGATTATCTCAAACATAGTGCGTGCATGACAGAACCGCCATACCTTTGTTTTGCTCATTAAACCATTAGTATCTTAGTAAAGAACAGATGTGCACGAAATGTCCTGTTTGCAATCCAAACTATGTGTAAAATAAATGACATTTTAATGTAAGGTGGATGTAATAAGTGAAACGACAACGTAGGAATTGTGTTGAAAATTGCTTTATTCTTCGGCACTTAGTTCAAGACAAAAAGTTGATTCTTGCCATGAGGAAAAATGGCTGACTGCCTTTGATTAATAAATTTTGTTGATTCAAAAAAGCAATTGCAATGTTAACGTTTTTAATACTTTATTTCAACAGACTTCAATGTGCCTAGCGAGAAGGCAACGATTTAATTAAACAAAGCTTAAGCCGAAATCCAAAAAACGTGCTCAGGTTTACTGCAATTGAAACTTTAATCAGTTTATTTTTGTTCGGTTGTAGTCTAATAAATAAACATGGCGTGGCGAAGCATCGCTAATAATTACTATGGGATAATATATTTACATCTAAAGGGCGTATATGTCTACAACATGGGGCCTACACGAGTCCTAAAGAAATGATGCCGCATTTACGATTTAGTTAAGATATTATAGTAAAAGGGTCGAAGTATAACTTCATTATGGCATATAACCATCCTGAATCGATATACACAAGTTTGAAGAATTAAAAGACAGGACGCATTCAAAGGCAGCAAATATTCGAGCAGCCAGCAATTTGCTATCATTTGGTTGCCTCTAACTTCGGAGGATTACACATGTAAGACGTCAATAGTCCATTAATAATTTTCACATCTGATTCTCACCTTTTATCATCCGAAATTTTGCCAACAGTTTTTCTATCATAATTTAACTTTTCTAAGCCAATCCACATCAACGAATTAAAAGTGTGAACTGATTGGGTGAATCGTTAATCCAATTCGGTGTAAAAACATCAGTTCATCTCCCAAATTATCTCAAACTTATTTATTATTTGTAATTTTTTATTTCTGTCACGAAAAAAAAAAATCTATTGTCGTCTTAGGTGAATATCCCATTAAGCATCAGAAAAAGTTGCAAGAGGTTGCTGGCAGCCCAGTTGATGGTTGGTTGCTAGCTGCTTGGACCTTAGCTGTCCATTCTCGCCATTCGAATACGTTATAGTAAATAGATGGATGGTAAGTGGTGTACGAGAATCGAGCGATGAACTGCGTTTTGTCGAACTGTCAGATGTCTACTTTCCGCCAAAGCAGGACACTGCGTTGAAGGCGCACTGCTTCCAGTAGCTCCTCTTTCGCTGCAGATCTGTCACGTCCATATTGTTCTGCAGCTTTCTAACCATTTGACGAGCAAACAGGTAGTTGATGAGGGCCGCGTCCAGTGAACCATCATCGTCCATGAGCTGCAAACAAGAAGAAAAAAAATGCAACATCCAGTAAAGTTTGGCGAACACACATCATCCTTAAGATGAATGAAGTTGTGTTATGCGTTGAAAGTGAAATTTATTCATTAAATTGCGGGCTAGAAATACGATCAGAATTGTGAGTCCAATGTAGTCAGTAATTCTTCAAGATGTTTCAATGATAAGTTAGAGGGTAAAGAATTTAAATAGTATTCCTTTATATAGTATATCAGAAATTCATAAAAGTTTTAAAGTACGTATAAGTGGAACGAATCGTGTGGGTAAATTAGAAAACTACATCAATTTATTAAAACACTAATATATTTGGATATTTTTATCATAATTGTATGGTCGCCTGAACTAAAAACTCCCTGGTGGAGAACGATTACAACTTCCTGAGGGTTATGCTGCCTGGTGGCTTAGTATATAGCCATTTCCAGCACAGTTGGTTTGATTCCAGTCGAGGGTCATCAGCTGTCTGAGAAGGAGCGCACTCGAGAATAATATGGTAAATGGGTCGAAGAATAACATTTTCAGATCTACTCTGTTAAGTGGCTGAAATTGTTTTTCTCTCGAAAGAAAGAGAAAGTTGGAAAATGGGATTTGTGGATGGATTTAGCTGGTAGCGAAGACTCGAGTGTGGCATTAAAAAGCAGCGGGCTTTTTTTCTGGAAAACAGCAGTGGGCCATTTGGTTAGGTCCTTATTTTTTTTTGTTCAGTCACTTCATCAGCATATGTAATGCATGGCGTGTTTATATATACAACCGTGCAGAGGTGATAAAGTGGACATTTGTCGCGATTCAATACGTTTCATTTTAAGAAACTTAAAGGATAAGATGTAATGGTTAAGGGTGAGTTGGAGGGTCGCCATTTCATATGAACACAATGAAATGCGGAAATGGGTTCAATACTTCAATAAAACCACAGGATAGCGAGTAACTTGAAAACAATCGAGTCTGGACTAACATTTTTAACGTTGATGTGCACCAGACCAAGTGTTGATCATCGCTAATGGAGATAATGATACTGGGATAAAACAAAGCAGTTTACTTAACTGTTACAAATCATTTTAAAATTCCTTAAATAGGCCCTAAAACATTTAAGCATGTAACTTGTAGCCAATACTTTCAACTTCCATTTTATTATTAAGAGATATTGATTTGTTAACAGCATCACATTGTTGTATTAATTTAATAATACAAAAATGTGATGCTGTTAACATGTATGGCACCTAAGCAATCTCTGTAATGAAACATAACTAAAATCAACATTATTATGATAAACGTTGAAGTTCCATTCTATTTTCATTTTCGAAAATTGGATTTATTTTCTATTTTTATTTTAATTTTGGTTTATTTCCGGACTCAATATCAGCTATTTATTGACTTTGCAAGTAATTGTTTGCGATTTATGCACCACGTTTTGCACGTTGCATTGATATATTGTATAACATTTTAGAGTAGGGGTAGAAAATCTGCTTTTGAATTTAAATATGACTGAGTTTTTAAGCTCGGCTTATTTAGTAATCCTCTGTCCGTGATACTTATGAAAATAAGACTATAATCGTGCGTGGACAAAAATACGAGTAGATTAGTTTTCAAGTTGGTCTGACTGTTACCAAAAAATAGCTTAGCATGCAGAATTGGATAAATCCTTTGTGAAAAAAAAATATTTTGTAAGCATCTACAAAGTGTGCATATGCCTATATATTATTCTTTATGCTGTTTTTTGACAATGTCTTCAATGTAAAATGCTCTCTCTATACATAGATTTACTTGGAATTAAGTTAAATATGCACAATGCATTACATAAATTAATCCTAATCAAGACATGCTATGAATATTCATCAGCTTTCAAAATAATGCATTTGCAAGTTTTCCTTTTTTTTTTTTCAAATTCATGAAGACTTTTATCTTAAATGCTATCATTTGCGATGATAGCATTATGATATTATTTTCCCCGTGTTTGAATTTAGCTAAGGATGGCAACAAGCAAACGCAGTGTATGGTAGATATTGAGGAATTTTAAAGTTGGCCAAGGCCTATATTTCAACATGCAAGCCTAAGGAAGATTTTACATCAAAAATCATTAAACAATTGTTTAGTTATTAAAAAACAACTCAGATAAATTGTCAAATTAGCTCAATCAACGAGCACACAGAGGCGTACTTGTTCATGTATTTCTCAAATTAATTAAAAATTCAAGTTTTTTTTATTTAGCCTAAAGGATAGCAGACATTAAACCAATAGTTAAAAAAAACCTCAATATCTTAAAATGGTTAAAATTTAAGCATCTCGATATGGGACACATTTTTTGAGTAATCACAAAAATGAAGTTTTATTTTTATTAAAGCACATTTTTTGAATATTTGCAAAATATGTTTTGGATATGTTTTCCACGTTTGGTTAAAGAGTGTTATGCATGGAAACTCTCCAGAAAACAGAGGAGAATGGTCATGTTTACTGAGGCTGCATGCAGTGTATTTTGTAATTGCTGCTTCTTTGGTTCCTCCACTTATGGTTATTAGGGCATAATATTCCTGCTAATTTTGTAAAGTGAGAGCTTCATCCCCAGTTTGGCGACGGAAAGGACATTGAGCAAGGCCTGTCATGTCTTTATTTTGAAAATGCCATTTGGGGCCAATTTGCCGCCATAAATGGAATGAAATGCGTGTCTAGATTGCCATATTCGAGGGGCAGCTGTTAAGGCCGCAGCACTTTAGCAGATGGCTATCGAAATCAACGTAGCGTAATTAGATGGAGTTTCTTGTGCACAAGATAAATAACTTGGAGGCAGCGAACTTTAAGCCATAAATTGACGCCAATTAGGCCGTGTTCAAAGTTTTCCTAGGTTTAAGGAAGCGTTTTTTCTGGATTTTTATGGATACCAAACAGGTCGTCGCAAGACTCTTTCAGATTCAATAATGATCGCATCTAATGACTCACCTAGTTGCAAACGTGATTAAATCTGTAAAATTCCTTCTCTACCGGAAACTATTGCTCACATTAAAAGCTTCTAAGTGAATGATAAAGCATGCTCTTATCTAGTCCGAAATTCAATTAAGATGCTCCACTCACGTATACTGGCATATTTGGTATTTGCGGCTTGTCAGAAACGTAAAAGTATTTTTATTTCTGTTCATCACCCCTGGTTGGTGTATATCAACTTTTTTTTTTTTACTTCCTTTTACTCTAAAATAAACAACCTTGTCTTTTGGAGTAAAATGACTGCTAATTATTAATGAAACTTGTACAGATACCGCTATATAACAAGTCTTCATTATATGCTGTATTGAAAAGTGTCGCTCATTGTTCATTTTCTTTGTTGCATTGTACAGAATCCCTCCTTTTAATTTGTTTTATTTATTCGTATATTTTCAGTTTTATTCTTCAGTTGGCGTATGTGCGGTGTACGTTATGCTGTTGTTTGCATGTTAAGTATATTTTAAATCGCGATGCTAAGTATTGTGCTTCGATGCCCCATCTGTTGATAACCGACCATCACTTAAAAAGGTACGAATGCTTTACACATAACTTATATATGTTTATATGTTTAGTTACTTAAATTTTTGATTTGTTCGATGAAAAGAACACGTAAATAGACATTAAAAGTACAATGTTTGGTTGTAGGTTACTATTATTATTATTATTATTATTATTATTATTATTTGCGATAATGTAATATGGCACTCGCCTGATGCTGATTGGATAATCGTCTTTCAAAATTATGTTTCTTTTAGGTTGTTGTTCAATTTCCTTCCTTCTCACCAAAAAAAAGTTGACAACTTAATGTTGGATGCTCATTTATGGATACAAAAAACAACTGAAATATTGTTTTGGTGTTTGTTGGTGCGGACTGTTCTTTTTACTGGTTCTAATAACTTCTGAATGTCATTTAGGTGACATTTTTACGTGCTAGCCATACTTTTTGACTTAAGACACATTTATTTTCTATATTGTTTTTTTATTTCATGGTAGATAAGAACTTTTTCATTAACTTTATCTTATTATTCATTTTGATAGCACATTGTTCCTTTCTGATCATGATATCGCACCCAATAAATCCCCGAATAAACGCACGCTCAAATAAATAATAAAGTAAATATCTGCACTGGGAAAATATTGGACAGGGATCCTGTATTAATGGGATTGTTCTGAAATTCAGCAATTTGAGCGTACTCGTGCAGAGTACGAAGTTCTTATATTTGATACTATCTATGGACATCAAACACTCTATTTTCATTTATATCATGGTTAAAACATGCATGTCCTCAATTTCATAAATTGTTGTAAAAAATGTGTGTGACATTAAACAACAGCGTACAGCGAGGGAACATGAGTCTCAATGCCACGTGAATAATGCAGCAAACTAATAAACTTAAAATGTATACCTACTGATGCACCTTACGTATAAATCTAATATATAATATCACTATTTCCCAATAATAACTATATTATACATCAATATACTGTATATTCAGTGTAAGAGCGATTGCTTGACGTAGCATAAACTTGTTTTCGATTCACCAATGTCAATATTATTACTGAAAAGGAATCATTGCTGAGATTGTATAGAGATACCAATTCATGAAAATGATATACTGAATATACACAGTATATGAAAGTAATGCAGCTGCTCCAAAAATAAATTGGTAATGCATTGCTAAAATACAGAGTATCTAGTGTAAATACACGCACTTTACATATTGATGCTTTGAAATGAGTTATTTTAGTTTACTACGTTTTTTTATTTATAAATTCAGTATGATTCTGCATCGATCTGCTGAATATGATCAAAATTACTTTATGTAATTTAACATCACCTCGCCATACTAGGATTCATCCAAATTTTGGAAATGCATTTTTTCTCGAATATAGGGTTTCCTAAGACTGCATGGAGAAACTTTTGATTTTTATTTGTTTTTTTAAATAAATTTACACTACTGCTATTAAATAATTTCCTGTTTCATTGGCATTCTTTTGGAACCATCTAAGGAATATTTTATTACGAAATATTATATTTCTATTTGTGACATATGGAATAATATATATTTTCATCTGTGCCACATGAAATAATATAGTTGTATGGTGCACCAAATTTAGGCATAATTTTTTATGAAATATGTAGTGTTTTCCAGTATACTTTAATTTATGCACGTATACGAGTACATGTTGCTATTTCATAAATATATGCAGAATTTGTGAAGTGTTTGCTGTCTGGTATCAGTTGGATACGAAAGCCATGTCCAGATTATCTAAAGCTGTGACATCACTCGTGCATTTCTGCTTGTATGTTCATGGCTAAATCGTGTCGGGCCAAAGCGGTATTGAAGTAAAATATCGTTTAAAAGTATATATAGCAACCTCGTGTATCTATGTTATCAGTTTCGATTTGAAATTGAGTGTTAATCTGCTGTACGTGTTATTGTTCTGCTTCCGAAGCTATTATTGACGTTAAAAGCCGTTTTAAGTACAAACAAACACTTATCTGCCATAATAGCCTTCGTGTGTGAGATAGTAGTACATGTACCACCAAATCTCGCGCTTTCTGTATCAATTGAGCCCTTCGCGGTTAAGCGGTTAGCCAAACTTAAAGTCACGTTTACGGATGCATGACTCCGCTGATTGGACCGAACACGTGATATAAATATATATGTTACGTAAACGCTTAGTTATCAAACATCTGTAATTAAAACTAGATTCAAACCATGATTGAAGCTGAGAAACAACAACAAAAATATCCAAGCTAAACATTTTTTTAAACTATTTCCATTTAAAGGTTGAGTGGGTAGCTTTGAATGCACATCTCTCAATAGAGAAATTTAAATGATGAAATGAAATTGAATGGTTAGAATAATTATAAAATGTTGTACTTACTGCTAAGTCCGGTCCATAATGTGCCTGTTCGTTTTCAGTCAATGTTTTGCTGGACACTACCAATGCGGACAAAATGACCAGAACGGCCAAAGCGTAAAACCTCCAAACACTGGACATTTTTTTAATTGTTGGGTTTAAAGAAGTTTTGACGAAGAAGATTCTAGTTGCAGGCCTGAAAATAAATGTTTTCAAAGTTCAATTAAAAAATGTTGATTAAAATTGAAGTCAGTTGAATGTTTTCCGTGAAAGAGGAGAGCTCTTTGAGATGAGTCTATTGAATAAACTCATAGGAATGCAACGATAATGTTTTGTAATGGAATATCTAGTCCAGTTTTGACCAATGAGAAAAAGTATTTTCGTCTTTAATCAAAAAATTTTCAATTTGTATCCATTCATTTTCAAAGATTCTGCTGTTGGAAATTTGAAACGACGATATTTCATGCCCAGATATAGAGGGGATCGGATACAAAGTTTTGATATATTGGGATTGAATTCCTTTTTATATTTAATGTATACAAATAAGTCAACACTATTGAAATGGGAGAGTTTTTTTTTTTTTTTGCTTATTGCTTTTTTGTTGCAACCTGAAGCTCTTTTAAATCAATCCAAAACGAGGATTATCAATCAAATATCAACAAAATTATCAATTTCATTTTCTTGTACATTTTGAAGTTTTTTTTAAAAACTTTATCACATTCTGCATTAATGAATATAGAGTATGTGATGTACAAACTTAATTATTTGGTGGGAATTATAAATGTACATAAATATCCTAAAAACATTTCTGGTTTTAAAAGTGTACACTAGCATGTGTAAGTTACTTTGTGCGCCAAATGTGTGTTGCTTTTAAATAAGCATACGAGCTTAATAAGGCTTAATAATTTGAGGGAATTTGAAAACAATTCGATTAGTTTAGGAAAAGTTTTTTATTTTATATACCGAAGTGTTATTTCGCATTAGAGATTAGGCATCACTAGGATTGGAATAGATTTATGAACTTTAAAATATCATATTTAATGCCAGCAATCTACTTGCAAAATAATATGTGTATTGGTCGTTATTCAACAACATGACGTTGAATAAATTTTGGAGATATATTTAAAAGATAAATTTCCAAGTTTTAAATCGAAAAATATATATGTTGTCTAAAACTTAATGTAAAGCAACATTCTATGCATTTTTTATCTAGCGTTACATTTTCTCATTTGCTCACTTCTCGCATTTACTCCATTCATTTTCATATAAAATTGAGTTATGATAAATTTATCCTGTACATTGCCGAAAGCAAATGTAATTACTTTAAGAGACAAAAGCGTAAAAAATTGAAGCGGGTATAGTGTTTTTCGTCATAATGGCATATATGCTACAGGCGAACTGTAAACACACTCGTTAAATACAAATTCAAGGACTTTACATTCGAGTAGACTATTTTTGTATAAATCTACGGGGATCATCCATAAATGATCTTTAGGGAACAGACGTTTTATGGGGAGGTAAAATGTAAAAAGGTCGTTTTAAAGATGTTACTTTTAGGTATTTAAATTAAATTTTTGTATTGAATGACCAATTTTCACAAATTCGTTTGAATTTATAAAAGTACATGAAGTGCAACGTTAATTTTCAAGCTTAAAGGTGCCATAGGGACTCTTATAATTTAAAGATTTAGCTTTTATTATTGTACACTGATTACGTGGTATCAAATTTAAAGAAATGTAATAATCTTATCACGCTATTTTCACTAACAAGATTATCTTTTTTACAACTTTTTACTAACTTAAGCTATGATTTTTTGCATTAGTCACCAATAATAAACAATGTGAGCTAACTTTTGAAAACTAATTTTATGATTCTTTTGATTCATAACCTGTTTCATTAATCAGTTTTCTCTTATAAATTTGTTGTAACGGTTCGTGCTTTAAGTTTTACAGAGTTTGGCACATACAAATTTAAAATTGGAGTTTAATGCGGTTTTCTAAATTTGCGATTTGTGTTTGGATAAACAAACTAGTTTCAGTAGTTTTACGGTTGCCATAAGCATTAATCAAAACGAAATGTTTAAAATTTAGAAAATAACTTGTAAAAATAAGTTTTCTCTCCGTTAATTTATTCTAACGTAAATACGCAAATAATTCACAAAAGAGTGCACGTCATTTCGTATCACGTGTCTGTTTAAGTTAGGAAAAATATGTATTATTTATATGAGGAGTTAAACTCGAACTTTTGCACTTTATGATCATTATAAAAAGTGTTTTCAATACCATTCTCTTTAATGAAAAACAATTCAAAGCAAGCATGCTTATATAAGCGTGAAATATTTTAAAAAGTAAGCAAAAAAAGTGAAGGTTTTGACACCTACCTTGGATTCGGGTTTGGGCTCTGGCTCCTGGCAGGATATCTGAACTCACCCGCTGTGCAAGGCCTATATAGCCCCACCACGTGGTCTACTGACATCACAGTATGCGTCACTCGTGTTCACCACCCAATAAGTACCGCCTTACGCAAAAGTCAATAAATTTGCAATTTTTTTTTTATTTCTCCTGTCCTGACCCCTCCCCTCCCATGTCTCCATATACCAAATGTGTGTAACCTAACTCAGGAAATCGTGTTTTGCCGGATTTATCAAGGACCTATTTATCTTTTTATTACGCATGTTTCTGCACTCCGTTTTCCCATGACGTAATGCTCTTAGATCGGAAATCTACCTTTTAAAACGCTAGCCGCTATTATTGAGCTTGATCCTAGGTCTTAAAGGCTTAGACACACTGAGAGTTAAGTAGAAAAGTGAGGTGACTCAGCTCAGATTAGATGAAACCTAGTTTTCAAACTTTGAACTGAGTGTTTTGCACCGACATGGGCAATCACTGATAGCAGGTGTGCAATGAGTGATTGCCCCCATTTTGGCCAATAAATTAAAACTAAACTGAATTACTGTTATTATGTGTTTTTGCTTATTTCTGTCTTGCTCTTTGGTTTAAAAGCATGAAACGAAAACTTAATTGTTGGTCGATTTGCAACAATTGAATTTTTGAAATGTAGTATTAAACAACAAACTTCTCAGGAAACATCCATTTTTTTAATTTCTTCGCACGTTAAGCTTAAATGAAAATCCAATGCGTATGTCCATAGGGGAAGTCGACGGGTCATCTTGTATCAATCTACTTTGCTCATTGAGCTGCCTGTAGTGCGTATCTTTCTTAGAAGTCAAGTAGAAGTTGAAAACAGCATGTCCCTGTGCATTATGACCTAAAGCCACTGATGTGTTCAACTTAGAACCAATGCAAATACCACGAAGCAGTAGGACATGGGTTAACCCTAGGGAGACTTGCATTATACGAAAGGAAAAAAAATACGATGAGAAGAAATTTGCATTGAAATTCACCAGAGGGGGTAAAAAAAAATAAAGCGAAAATCTACGAAGGCTTGCTTCTTGGGGTGCCTGGAATTTCTTCGCACTGTTAAAGTGCCTTCCGATAGTGGTTTTAATGCTGGTTAGTCGACCGTTTCATACACGGCTTTCTTGTAAAAACATATTTTTGCACAGAACCATAAGAGTATATAAACCTCAGAACGCTTAGCTGATTTATTTTAATTGGTCACTAAATTTCTGCAGTGAAATTGCACTTCAAAAGCCATGTGCTACATGAGTGATATAGGTTAACAAGGTCAACTTAACAAATTAACATAACTGGGGCCATATCTCATTGAGAAAAATTATTGTACATTATTTGTTTTCTTTATTTGAATGCACATCAAAGAAAATTTAATATTTTTTAAAAATATCATGCATTCATTTGAAATATAGCTGGGAAGCAGTGCTAATTAGGTAGAATTAAATAGGCACGCGTTTATGTAAGCTTGTGATCGTTGTACCAAATAGTAGCAGGGTTTTGTGCTTTAAAAATGAAAAACAAAAAAAACACTCATGTTTTATCTGTAGTAAAATTAGCCACAGAAGAGGGTGCTGCGAACTGAATTTCAAATTACAAGTGGTTTACTTTTTATATTTCGCCCATATGATCCAAGTGCTTTTCCGAAGAAGAGGAATGCTTTTAACTTACTTCGCTCTAATGCGGCCCTTCGTCGTCAGTTCCTTAGAGGTTACAGCCAGAAAGTTTGCCAAATTGGTTAAAACCGTTGAAATAACTCGCGAAGAAAAGGTTAGCGATCAAATAAAAAGTAGATTTAGCTGAAGTTTAGTTTACTATCATTAAATTCCTACGAAAAGCCACCCATGCGCGGCATTTTTAATGACCGAAACAGTAGTAGAAATTCCTTGGACTGACCAATGGTCAACCGCTTTGTTAACTGAACAACAATTCCCAACTCCTCGTAGTTTTTAATACTTCTCCTTGCTTTTCTTGTAGAGGAATATTACATTTCCTCAAGTTGTGCTTCGATTCATATTGTGGTAAAAACAGTTAACCGTATGCTTCAATTATCATCTTACATATAAGGCGAATGTGTCATAAGTATATATATACTGTATAATAGAAAGATTATTGAACAGAAATATGATAGCCAGATTTAAAAATGTTGATTTATCTGTAAGAATTTTGTTTAAAAATACAACTAAAAAACAAAAAGCGAAATTCCATAATCAACATTATGATAAATTTTATTTTGTAAATCATGATTAAGTCACATGAATCGTTGCATCTTATAATGATATCCATGCTTAATGCTAATAAAATAAGTTTATATTTCTTATTGAAAATGGAATATATTTGCCTTTCCATCAATATTTCTGAAGAGTGACAGTCGATTATATTCATTTCACAAAAGCTTCACACACAAAATGGCGCCGCACCTTTTCTGAATGATTTAAAAAGAATGTGCATAGCAAGCTAAGAATTATCAAAGACAGGAAAACGACAATGTTATTGCTGAAATTATTTTTAATATCACCATCGCCAGGGATTTAGGAATTTCAGGTTACTACATGTAGTTTTAATTCTTTGCTATCAAACTGAAATTTCGAATGTTTGTGGGCTAACTACGGTTAACGTGTTAAAATTTCATAAAAGATCACTGTGACGATGGTTGTCACACAACACTTCATGGATTCGGCCATTGCTGTGCGTTGGCAGTCGCCAATACTAGCCCACAAATAAATATTGCAGAATGCCATGAAAGTGGGTGTTTGGCATTTTTCTCCTACTTGCTAAGTTAATATGCTAAACCGCGATTGAAATCGCAGCTGGTAGATGGCAGACCCTGTCTATTAATCGCGCGTTGATCCAACTTTTCAAGCGCGATTGCATTCGACGCAATCTCTTTTGCATGCTTCAGTTGTGTATGTTTTTGGCGTATCGAAAGGTGACGTTCTGCATTTTGAATCGCTGATTTGTGACACGCATTAAGTGTTGAAATGAAAACTGTTGAACGCGAGTCGAGGTTTCTATCTCAAATGTCGCAGCCTCTGAGCCCCTTTTGCCTCTTCAAACTAATGAACATGGAAATAGTTTGGAAAACACATCTCATTTCTAATGTATACGTCCATCAATGATGCCTATCGATTTTGAAAGGCTATGAAACACGCGGAGGAGAAAAAACTGATGGACGAATAAAAAAAAACAGCGAATGGATTTCAAGGGGATAGATGATGGACGACGACCGAAAGTTTACTTTCCTTTTCAAATTGTGCTTTTAAAAATCTTGAAAATTGTAAAATTTAAATATTAGGAATGCTGATTATCTTTTTGCTGCCTTATATATTTAACTAATAATTGCATTTGAGGCATGCTTAGCATTTGGAAATGAGTTTTGGTTGATAAAAAGCTTGATAGATCTTTAGTGACCCTTGTTTTTAATTGCGGCATTGTATAGATTGGCATACAGGAACAAAATGAATAAAAAATTCATTATATCACATAGAAATATATAAAAATTCGATCCCAAATTCTGAAGGGTTGTCATATTGTGTGTACACTTAAGTTGGATTGAACTCTCATATAGTCACGTTTGACGTACGTAGGACTATAAGTCTTTGTTTTTTTGTACATATCGATCGGGAAATAACTTTGAATGTATAGTACACCCTGTAGATCGAGAAACTTTTCAAATAAACCTTTTTTGTGTAGAACGGATTTGGCTTTAGCTGTCGTATAAATAAATGCTTCTCGATTATGGGAAACGCCAATGACATCCAAAGTAATCTTATTACAAACTATGAATAACAAGTGTCAGTTTTGCTAAAAAAAAAAGCTTCGGACCCATAAACTAAATGACGCTATAGCATCTTTGCGATATGATCAGATAACGCGCAAAGTGGATGCCTTGTCAGAATATAATGAAAGTTTCAGGAACCCTACTTGCTCTTTTATAATGTGATGAATTTCTAAGAAAATGTAACTTTTATTTAATTATATCACTTGTCAAAGAGTAGCGAAGAGGCATGCAATAAAAATCGCGACTCTTAATAGTAGACCCTAGCGTTTTTTTCTTTAGGATATGGTTTAAAAAAGTTATAAATATTAGCACTAGTCACAATGAGTGCGAATCATTTATAGATACAATTTATAAACATTTGTTATTAATTTCTAGAAAATCATAATAGCCATTATATTTGAACATTTCTAGTACCTACATCTGTTTCTCAAATAAGTTTCTGTAATTTTCATTTTGACTTCAAACTTTATTGGAAGAATTTATATACTTTTTTAGTTTTTAGTAACTAAATCTAATATATAAATCGTGTCAATATACATGTATTCGGTGTTTTCAATTAATCTGGTTTGCATGTTCGGCTTGAATTTTTTACTTATTATTATCTCTTTTTGTATCGGTTCTTATGGAAAATAGAGTGTTCAATATAAATGTCGTTTTTTTATCTACATCATTAAATTCGCTTTATAAATTATCCATTCAAGCTGCAGATGGATTTTGTATCAGATGAATATGACCATAAACAAATTTATTTTAGGCCTTCGCGGGCCTTAATCGTAACCCGCTTCCATATATGTGGATTATTCACATAATATCGCGCATTAGCGCAGCATGGATAATATTTAAATTCTATTTGCTTTCGTGCAAACTACAAATACACCTACGCGTAATCACCATACTCTATTTAATTTTTTTTTATTAATAACCGACTTTGCAACAACAGCTTGTACAATAAATGTATAAACCTCTTGGCCTTTGCTAACGTTTCTATTTCATTACTTAATATATTTTTACTCAAACTCAACGTGGTGAAAAAATTTCAGTAATTTAAAATTAATAAACTATGCTGGTTGGTTAAAGTTAACTCCGATTAAAGTAATCGGTGAGTAAAACAGATTACAGTGTAACCTCGGTTTACGAACGTCTCTGTTTACGAAGAAATCATGCTTCAGTTCTCGAACCACCGATCTCTGGAACATCTTTGTTACGGATAACTTTTACTACATATACAAGAAACATCAAAAATTGTTATAATTTCCATGTATAATCTATATTAGTTTCGATTAAGGCTATTACAGATATGTCAAAAGTTCGTCTCTTGTTTTATCCACGCCAATTGCAGATGCAATGGATGGCAATCCATTGATGACGTCGATTTGGGACTTAAATCAAATAATTAATAACAGAATAGAGTAGAATAATACAAATTTTCTTAATGGAAACAATGTTTGTTAAAGTAAATTTCTGAAACAGAATCTGCAAATGAACTTGATTCACAGCAACGTCAAAATGACGACAACACGTGGGTGTTTTTATTTCCTATAATGTTGTAAATCATGGATGTACTTGCATATATCAAACTGCTTTCTTCTAATATACTACTATTATATTTATATCCAGTCTGTATTATTTCCACACATAAAGCCATAACATGTAAAAAAAAATTCTAGGACAAAGAACGCATTATTTGTATTTAAATAAAATTGTATTGGGAAAAATTGATTCGGATTGCATACTTTTAGGTTCATGAACAGGGTCAAGTAACGAATTAAGTTCGTAAACAGAGGTACCACCGTAAACTCATTTCTCTTTTCTGTTTTCACAATGAAAACATTGTTATGTGTTTGGCTCAACACACGAGTATTTTGCACAATTGTCCATTTCATAAATTCATTATTATTTCAATCAATTTTATAATATTTGTTCACATGCCATACACGATGGATTTTTCCCATTTCTCAGAAGGAAATCATGCTGAATTGTTCATAATACTATTGATTTCTGTTGATACGCAATTATTTTATAATAAGTAAAGTTTATATACACAAGTAGGCTGAAGTTTATACGCTGGTACACTTAAAGGATAAATGTTGTTTTGATGTTTTGTATTAGTGTCTTGATGCTATGCAGTTTAGATATGCATCTTTATTATAGTGATGCGCTCTATAGAAACATTAAGTTATGGTACATATTCTGAATTCGTATTAATACGTAGTGAAGGTTCAAATGTCAGTAAAATTTGACTTTTAATAACCCATAATGAAAGTTGATTTCGATAATAGTTAGTGTTATTTTGCTTAGAATAATAACCAGAGCATACTGACTGTACTTTGTTCACTGTAGTGTAGGCACCCGAATACCACCGTAGTACATAGGATTCCTATATTAAATACACCAAATATAGAGAATAAGAGAGGTGTGAGAAGAAAACTTGAGATTTTTTTAGAATATTGCCAATATGCAAGTGTATGCATCAAATTCTTCGCAATTTCAGAATTCAATTCGTTTGAATAATGCGCATATTATGCTAATTGATTGGTCTCTCTCAAACTGCGACGTTTCACGTTTTCGGATCGTTGGACATGACTGCATTTTCAGAAGGCAATGAACATTGAAAATATCAATGACACCAATGACACTTTCTCAGCTGCTAAACAAATAGGGTTTCTGCGTGTCACTCTGTTGACTTGAATTTAATCGATTTCTCCAAAAGACCGTCCATATTTGAATAAATTTTCCCAGTTTTTCTATTTTTTTTTTCTTCAAAGAGAGTGTTTTTTCAAAAAACAGAGTTTGCTTACAATGCATTATGCATATTGAAGTCTGCGTGCTTGTATTTCTCATTGTGCATTGCTCCTTTGAGAATAAAAGAGCACTTCCTTCTTTTTTCGAAACTTATTTCCTGAAATGTTACTTTGTACAGATGGACCTTTCGTTTATAAATTCTTGTCCAATCTTAACTTTCTTCCTTTGAATGGTTTTTCAAAGATTTTGCGTTGTGGTCTAATTGTGGCCTAGACAGTGCATATTTGCTAACCAGGCTAGTTTAAATGTAAACTCTACACCTGAACGGTAATAATAATAACAATTCTCCAATTTTAATAAAAAGCAATCCATTATTTTACCCAAACAAATATTTATTTTATGCTCAATGTTTTATAGAGAGGAATTCTATCTTGAAAGATTGTTTGAGAAAATACATTTTGAATTTTTTTCGTTTTTAGAATCATTAAGGTTTTTAATGACGAATTTCTACTTAGTTCCAATACGAAGTATACAGGAATTTCGCTAAAGAACTAAACAATAGAGTGCACGCCCTGTCTATTCTAAAAAAAGTTCTTCAACAAAATTTGAGTTAAACGTGGTTTCATGCTTGTTTTTTTTTCAATTTTTTCAATTCAGTCTCCATATGTCCATTTGCATTATATTTTGTTTTGAACAAGGAAATGAAGGTTGTGTAGTATTGTTAGTCATGGCAATTCGTTGCTTGCAACTATGTGATGTACAACTTGCTGAGTTTGATTTAGTTTTATACATTTCGCAGAATGCAAGACTCCATTCTGTGATGGTGTTCTTTCTCTAGAGGGTCTATTCTTCGTATTTTTCACCTAACATTGTTGTGTAGTCAAAGGGTACTTTTGCCCGCATCTTTACATTTTGTGCCATGTTGGCTTTAAACCAATTTTCAGTGGAAATTTGAATGACTAGGGAATTTAACCATTCTTGTTTGTTAGCTTAATCGACCTTTGCAACGGTTATTTTTAACTGATAGTGATGTGAACTGAAATAACCAAGAGATTGGATTCATAAATGTAATATGAAATGTTTTCATAACATTAATCTTTGTAATTACACTTCATTACACAATACGAATTTGTCGTTTTGATGAAACAAGGCACAAGCACAAGTCTACCATGTAAGCGAGAACTCGTATATACAAGTATGTACATATACTTTTAGGCCTACTCTGTACATTGGCATGCCACATAACAATATAAAATACATCGTCAGCAATTCTTATGTAACATCTGTTGCCCTCGAGATATGATTCTGTATCATAAACATATGGTATTGGCGTTATTTGACACTAAGTGATCTCATTCGACCATTACTATCAAACCTACAAAGGTGTTAAATGTACTATATATATAATCGATGAAGCGAAATCCTACGCAGTAACATGCATCACGTGATTTACTTGTATATTGCACATGTTCTTTTAATTGAAAAAAAAATTGTTCAATTATTAGACATTGATACATACAATTTAAAAACGTTTAATTTGTGTAAATAAAATGTTATACTTCTTTGAAAGCGAAGGTAAAATTTAATGACTATAGTCTTCAGTTTCTCAAAATGTTTTCAAAATTGATTTTAATTGGTTTTAATTGGAATTATGTCTAGCTTTGTGTTAAACACCAATTTTATTCAGGAATTTCCCTTGCGAGGTCAGGAAATCCGTTAATCAGAAAAATCTGGAAAAATATCGTGGAATTGGTAGCGAAGCAAGTGTTTGGAAATTTATAGGATGGGTCTTTGTATGTGCCAACTAATTTACTAGACACCCTACTTTAAAAAAAAAAAATGATAAGGACGTCTGTGGATGAGGGAGAGGATTTAGGCTAAAATGGACACCAAGTGGACAGGGAGTAAGGAGTCAATTTTTGAAGGAAATTCGGGGACGTCCTTTTTATTAATGACCCCTTATAGCGCTACACTCGAGTGTTAACTTAATGGTCCCCTTCCTTATGGGTGTGAGTAAGAATAACGTGTTTTGCGAATGCATGATTAATTATAAATCAATCGTCATTCTGTGAGAAATAGGACTAGTAATTATACATTGGTGGAATTGTTTGGTAAACGTGGCATTCAAGTTCATTGGCTTCATCATTTAAATTGCGGTCGATGGCAGATATTTTATGTATACCGGATAAACCTATAAATGCCTGTCGAGTAATAGGTCTGTCTGACTTTTATTTTTTTTTATAACGCACGCTCCATTTAGAGGCGTTCCTGTTTACCTTCTTATTTCAGTTGTAATGTTATACACTGTAATGTATAATTACAAATTTAAGCGTATTTAGCAGTGAAAATGCTAAATCCGTTTGTAGTGAATTACAGAACCCACTGTATAAGAAGCTGATTTTTCTGACTTAATACATAGTAAAATCTAGAAATGAAATTAATTTGCTATTCACTATAAGTTCTTTCTGATCGATACTTTCAATCATCATTGATGCACAAGTTTTTTCCAGCAAATTTATCATTTCAAAGGATGAGCAAACGTGAATACAACGTACGAGGGTGGGTTTCCGCGAAAACGGGGTAACATTGAACTTGGTCGCTGTTTATTTAAAGAAATTAAACGAAAATATCGAAGAACGAATGTTATTTAAATTGAGGGTCACGAACACTATACTTGTGCTACATAAGTATATAAGTTAATTTTTTTTTAGAAATACACATGCGAGTCAACAGTAAGATCACATGTTAATTAAAATTTGTTAGTAATTGAATGATTGTGAAAAGATTCCTGTAGAATTTCTTTACAGAAATTGACGTTGAACTACAAATCAAATTGCGGAAAACATTAATGTTGCTATCATCGATGTTTAAGGTACCACATATTAGTTATCGAAAAACATTGCATTGTTATCTGCATTAGTATGAAATTAGGTAGTTGAATTTCTAATTTTGAGTAACAAAGCATTTTACACGTACTAGTTCCTAATGGTATAATGAAGTTGTCATGGTTACTTGTTTTATATATAATGATAATCGAATGCAAAACTAAATTCATAGAATTACTAGTTTTACATTTTAATATGGGTTCAAATATACGTAAGTGCTTTAATGTTATAAATATAGTCAGTTCCAAGGAAATAATTATTTTTGTTCCCATTTACCTCGGCATCGTAATGGTTTCCAAAAGCTCGTTGATTTTTTCCATTAAGTCCGTTTCTTTGAATTTCTATTTTACAATTTAAGTTGTTTAGTTCAACGTCGTATGGACTGATACTAAATTACATTAATTTGCATTAATAGTTAAATAACATTGTTTATCCTTTGTATAGTCTATACAGAACGTCCTCAAACGAGGCTTTTTTGAACAATTTGTTGTAATGACACATATGAAAATTTTTCTTTAATGATTATTAAGCAATAGTGGGTATTTTCGGTGACATGTTTTAATAATTTTTTTTTGTTCTTGTTACAGGTAGGTGTCCTCATATATGCAAATTCAATTTCGAGTCATGTCAATCCCACTCCAATTAACCAAAAGGAGCCTCATCAGATAATCCTATGCAATCCTTTTAAGGGACACGAGTCCAACACGTGCTTTGGTAATTATACTCTGCGTTTATTAATGTTTTAGAACGTATTTTTGTTCAGAATTAGCTTTGAAGGCATTTTCAGTATCTCTTTAAAAAAATACAGCAATGGTAAAAAACTAGGGTATGGTATGCGAAGAGGTATAGCTTTTCACGTTATATGCACGTGTTTTTCCCCTAACTGCCTACTTATTAAGTGATAACCTCCATTTAATTAAATGACGTTAAATCGAGATAGCGAATTGAATGCGTAAAACAAATGCGGAGAACTAGCTTGCTCAACTATTCATGTCCAAGATTGCTATCAAATTGATGAGCTTGTTGTCATCGAGAGAGGGTGTGTTTATTGAAATTGTGCGAATTGTATATAGTGGATATGTGTTTTGCCTGCGAACGTCAGCCAACTATAAATATTTGACGTATGTGGTTGGACCGTGCAATTATGGTGCGTTTAATCTTAAAAAGAGAGAGAGGCATACAAACATACACCACACGCGTATATATAAATATATATATATATATATATATATATATATATATATCTAGGGTAATATGGCATGGTTATAGTTGCTGGCTTTATTCATCATCTTTCTTTTAACGCAACACAACACACTCACACCGGGATAAAAACGGTGGACCAATAGCTTTCGATTACCTTTTCTCCGTCATCTTGACTTTGAAAAGTGTTTTATTTGCGGCACGAGACCCACATTGGCTCCAATTCTAATAGGAAGCTTTTTTTCAAAATTAGATTAAGCTAAACTTGGCTTTTGCGAATTTTTGTTTTGTATTGCTTGCTATCTATAATTCGAGCTTTTGAAACTTTGATAGGACGAATAGTTTTGTTTGGCCGAGATAACATTGCCAAAGTTCGATTTTTGCGAATCTTTGTAGAATTAGTTTTTTGAAAGTTTAGTATATTTCTTGTAAAATTCGAGAACGATGAATAGCAGGGATGTCCACCTGTTTTCCCTGCTAATCGTCTGTGTTATTAGCTGGGGGACCATGTTCACATGCAGCGAAGCTCATCCTGATATTTTGGAAGAATTTCCAATTTACAGAAAACAGGAGTCACCATCACTTGTTAAAAGGGTAAGTCATTTTTATTTCTTGTAATCATTATATATTGGCCTTTAAGCCATCGGTGTCGAATATCAACGGCTGCTTTGCACATGTTCAAACAATTTTTGATAAAGGATTTTTTCGGCAACTTTCAGAAGTCTACGTCGTTAATGACGTATTAATCCTTAAACCATTCACAATAACGAAATACATGTTTACAATTATTTACAGCAGTGGTCGGTCGGTGTTAGAAAATTTGATTTTTGATTGGTATTGTATATAATATTTATTTGATATGGTTCGACATGTTTATTTCACCATGCAACATATAAAACAGATGTTTAGAATTTAGAAGGAGGATATTAAACTGATAATGTATGTAATAAGTTAAAGTGTAAACTTGGAAAGCACGTTCAAAAGTTGGTTAATGGCGTGATTTTATTACATAGTTAACTTAATATGACACACACGCTTTCGTCTGGGTGACTAAGTCGCTATGACAAATTAAATTTTTCATGTCCAGCGTAAAATTTGTTTTAATAAAACTTTATTAATGCAATCCATAAAACTGCATTTGATTAGAAAACTTTGACCTGAAAAAATTGAACTATGCGAGAAAGGATTTTGTCCTATAATTTTTAATCAGCTTTATTTCTCGTGTGAGAGGACATCGTTTGAAATAGTTAATATTGTCGTTATGATAAAAATCGTAAGCATAATATGGCTAGTTTTTGGTTGAATGTTTGAAAAGTTAACAAATTTGTTTTCTTTTGCGTAATTTATGATAACAATTTTTATCTAGATAAATAATGGATTACAAAGCAAGAAAACTGAATATATGAATTGAGACATTGGAAGTAAATAAGCTAGAAACTGTTATTAGTTGAACGTATCGATCATGTTGAATGTACTTCTGGTACTCGCAGCCACCTGTTAGTCAAATGTATTCCCAATTAGCACTTGCTATCCTGTGTTTGATGGAAGCATGTTCAGTTAAATCTGATTGCTTCTAGATTATTAATACATCTAAAGTACTTGTATAACGCTCTAAGAAACATGCATAAAATTGAACACACATTTTAACTGTATTTATGTGACTTTAACAAAACACGAATTCTAGAATAATAAAACTATAGGATTTACTTTAAAAACGAGCTACTTTTACTTGAATACTATTTTTGTAGGCCAAAGTGGACCGACAAATTTGTTATGAAGTACTCGTGTTATAATCAAAGTTTTATCGTCCCATTGCTGCAATTGTAAATTCTACGTGTAGGAGTATTATGACGTCTTTGCACGCCACTCGTAATTGAAATTATTATTACGGATGTTTTAATTTCGATTTCTGTGGAAGGAAAGGTCAAAGTATAAATATGAATCGTTTCTGGTATACAAATGCACATTGGATTGATTGCAACTAATGTGTGTTTATAATCTTTAAGTTCTGGCAAAAAACCACTTGAATGCATCTGCCTTATGTCATTACATGTTTATAAAGATATACTTGTAAATGACGTAATTTTAAATATAGCATTCAACAATCCTTCTTTAAAATAAATGGGTGTATACGAATTTTACCCCAACATTCAGCATTTGCATGATGACAACTGGATACTCACTCGTGTTGAACATGTTTCGGTACATTTCAAGGGGAAATTCCTGGCATTTCTCATTTACTATACTGTAGTTTTTGGCTTATTTTTAGCTTTTATTGTACTCATTTAACCAGAGATGCTATATATCGAGCGTCATTGGCAGATGAGGTTCGTATTTCAATGGGCAACATTTTTTGACGTCATTCGGTATTGATGAAGCTTATTAATTAAAAAACCGTGCGTCAGTTAGCTTCCGCATCTTCGTTACAAATAATTGGTTGAAATTGGAAGCCAAATGCATGTATAAAAGATGACCTCAAACGACACAGGTTAATGGTCAGATTTAAATTAGGGAAGTTGATAATATGCACCTGCATCTAGAGTACCTATACTGGTCAGCCATTTGGACGTGATGGCTTTGGACGTTTATTTAACAATTTTATGGCTTCATATATTGTTAAATTCGATAATGAGTTCATATAACGTTTAACGAATGTTTGATTTTAATTAAAACAGCCTTATTATTCAATCAAGTAATCATAGATGGATTTTTGCATATTTATAATTATGCCTGGTTCAGTGAAATTTAATTTGTTCAATGATTAGGACTGTACATGTAGGCAGGGGATGAGAGGAATCCATTGGGGCAGAAATTCCGTCAATGAAATCTCAAAGTAAAAAAAGAAAAATGTTCATACCATTTACTACTCGTAAAAGTTCTAAAAAAGTTCATTTGTTTGTGGGTTGGTTTTTGGATGGTATTCCCAGCTGGCAGCAAGACCTCCCTTTCTGAACATTTCTGGATCCGTCTCTGTTTAATTGATTAAATACGTTACAGCTGTTTAATTCATACGCAAATACTGAATAAAATACGCAAACAGATGTCTTAAATTTAGGCATTATTTCTTAATGCATTTACCGTGTTGCTAAATTCATTTTCAGTAGCATCATTTGTTGGTTGAAATTTACTTAGTTAAAACTCGATCCTGATTCGTTTTCTACTTGTTTGGGAAATAAGGCATTTTATTTTAATCTATTTCTTTATATCCGAACTTTTATAATGCTATTCCAATCCCTTCCGCTTTATTTAATTGGAGATTAAAATTTGTGCTACACATGTTCGATGGACAACTGAATTACAAAAATATTAGTATTTTATTTATTTTTTTTCATTCTATTAGAATATTCTAGAGTGAAGTTGAAATATTTTTAAGCGAAAAATTTGAGAAATCTTTTCATCAATATTTGTGATGATTTGCTTGAAATTCTGATGTGGAAATCTGGGCTGAAATGAAATGTGCTGAGAAATCGAAATAAAACCTATTCGGATGCTACTTTCGATATATACTCTCTGTTTATATAGTACATATGAATCGTGCTAGCTCGTACACTCAATTCAGAAAATCCCCGCTTTAATTGTCTCACATTTGTTGGCCAAAGTTTGAAAATTGCAACTATAATCTTTAGAGCCTTTTAACTCTTGTGGTTTTATGCAGTTTTATATTTTGGCATAGTTGAACAACAGTCCTGAATGCATTGCCCTGGTCGTAAAACGAAGGTTCATTTCCACGTTTATATCTTTGGCTGTTTCAATCCATATAAATGTAAACAATGAATAAATATGAAAACAAAACTGTATATCCAGGATGAAAACTCTGCGTTAAAATGCACGGGGAAGAATATAAATTACAGAATCATTCCTTCCGTATCAATAAACCATTCATATTGTGTCAAAAACAAACGGTGACAATGATTGTCAATGGGTTCTTTGTCCACTATTGTCACTGCACAAATAATAATGGCAAAAAAGTTTGATGAGTCCATTCAACCAGGGGGCGATAATGGACTCTATCGAATCCTAATGGGACATTCAACCTTGTTTTGAGTTATAGGACTTCGGTTCGGAGTCCCATTGCCGTCAAGGTAGACGCACTTTTTGCTCTTTTCCTAATTCCGAGTGTCGCGTGTGTAAATACAAGGTTTCTCAACCTTATTAATTGCGACATCGAACTATGATCGGGCGTACGAAATCGGAAAATATAGATTTCTATATTTGAAATGCATAACTACCACGTTTAAATACGATTTTTGCTTTCATCATTGTGGACGTCTTTTAGATAATTAATGCATCTTGGTTATATAATACTATAAATTTTCATCTGATAATTCCTTAACACTAATTTTACCTTTGGTTTAATCTACATTTGCACAACTAATGTATTTATTAGGAAAGTTTAATACGATGCAGTGCACATCAGATAAAGAATGGCAAATTAAAAATGAGGGAATTTATGACGATATTTATTTCATTTTGCAAATTGATTTTACATGCTTTCATTGAGATCGGATATTTTTATTTGGGCTATTTATAGCGTTTTAATGATAGCAATTTGACAGGGCATTTACCTGAATGAAAAAAATCGCAAATAGGGTGTCCTCCTAGTCGCTTTGTGCCATTTACGATATTGGTTTCGAAACCGAATACTGGTTCAGACACTAGCCCCTTTCAAAATGTTCACCATGCAGTAAAATAAACATGGCCTTCTATTTGCATATAATACACCAGTTTCAATGTTTTTATGTCGTCTCGGTTTCATCAGGCAGCATCAAAAGTCTGAACTGCACCAAGGTTAAGATATATAGATTTATTTTATCAGAGATGAATAACTAGTTAGGTTGTCGCTTCCATTTACATTCAACTCTTGTTTTTAAAATGTTTCTAAGTATAATTTGCAAAACACATTCAAAGTTGAAAGTAGATTCAAAAATGTATGAAAAACTTTTGGTTTTTATTTCATGTAACTGTGCATCTTAATGTAATGTTGAACTTGGGGGAAATAGTACTTTGATGTTTGTTGAATTTGATTAAATTATCCATAGCAATTATTTATTTATTAGTAATCAATACAATGGCCGAATTCTTTAATATTCCATTTTATATTAATTTAATGTAAATATTTAGCTTAAAAACCAAGCATATTTTATTAACTGGAATAAATTTGTTTAACGATCAATAAGTGCAAGGAAATTGTCATGACATTACAATAAGTTTCATTTGTTTATGTTTTTTTCATTATCATTTTGTCTGCAATGTGGAATTATTTTTAAGCGTTACATAGGCGGCCAATTATGCTCCGTTTACACGAAATGTCAATATAGATGTAAAATCACGAAAGCATGTAACGTTGGTTGTTTAGTTCTGCAGTAGACTATTATTTTATACAACTCGTTTTTTGTGTAAATGCTAGAGTAAAGAGACAGTGGTAAGGATTAAACGTGGATCTTTATAAATTTATTTTACGATTTAGATAAATTCATCTAAAAAATGTAAATGACAATAGATGTATTTCAGTTTCTCTTCATTATCGATTTTTGTCCAATTACGGAAGGAAAATCTACTTAATGCTTCTTTATTTTCTATGACAAGGTGATTAGTAATGGCATTATCTTGCTCATAAAAATTGTTCAAATACGTGTTATGAATAAATTAAATACGCGATTCGCGATTGTCACCATGAGAAAGCTCTAAACTAATTTCACAGCCGTTACATCTTCTAAATTAAAAAGTTTTGATTTTAGGAGCAATATTGTTAAATATATGCATATATTCAGAGAAATGTGCATTAGATTTGGTCTCGATTTTTATTGATAAACATTTTTTAATTTTCGTTATTTTTCGTGTCTTATAATAAAGCGAATGAAAATTAAATGGTCGATTAAGTAACTGACAATGATAATTACCTACCAAAAATGTACTTTGCATAATGCTAATGGGGGAAATCAGAGAGTCAAAGTTAGATGATGTGAGAGCGCACTTAACAGTGATAACAGAATTAGCAATTCTATACTACGAGCACTGCTGTATATGGTCAATGTATATACTGCGTCTATTCACGAATGTTGTCTAACTATACCTGCCATAAAGTTGTCAACCCACCGTTTAAGCAAAAGACGTTGATATTCGATTATAACTTCATAACGATCATACATAAGTTAATGATTTTTTTGCCACATTTTTTAAAGATGGCTCCACTCCAGGAAGCTCCTCTTTACGGCGTGAAACGCTCGACGATCATTTTGGACAAGCTGATGTATGCTCTGCAAAAGGCTTTGAACAAAGATCCGTCGCTCCAAAATGAAACCGATCTTCAACGACGTGGTCCCGCTGGGGGCAAAGTCTACTGGAGATGTTACTTCAACGCAGTTTCCTGTTTTAGGAGAAAATAATAACCACTTCCACGTACAACATTCGAGACCTAATTGCCTATCTTCACAACGAACAAGTAAGGCAATTTTGCCAATGATCTTCTTTTTGGGGAAATAAATCCACTCTTCTTTTTTCAAAAAATAAAGACTGTTTAAGTCAAGGAAGCCAAGGTGGTATCAAAACTGTAAATGTTTGTAGTTATTGCTAATACTCTTTTTAAAAAAGGTGTTTTGGATAACCACTTTTGTTAAACTACAATTATAATTGTATCATGAACAGATTATTAATACTTGTTTTTTTTTCTCTTGTCTTATTTAAGGTTCCTACCAGTTCCGGATTTTTAATTGCCTGACTAAAATACTCACCTGTAAATGAAGCTCTGTACTTTTTTTGGTAAAGCTTTGTAATTAAAACTTACAACGTGTTTGCTTTATTGTGTTATTTTTCTCGTCTGTATCATTTCATCCGCTTTAACCGATGCATGCTGTGATTGAATAATCGATGCTTCTAATGGTTTTTACATGCAGGCTAATTCACAACTTTAATATCGTTTCGCATTCATTACTGATATTCCTGATTTGAATTTTTCAGCGGCGTCACCTGCCTGATAAATTAACTCCAAATCCCTAAAACCCTACTTTAATATTGTATAAAGGAAGGTGAGGTAAAAAGCATGTCTCTGTTCCAAAGCATCTGCCCTCTGAAAATGCTAATAATTAAATGATATATGAGTATATGAGATGGTGACTAAATAGACTAAGTGCGAATTAGTATAAGGGACTGTGAGTTCGTGAGGTTTTTCATGGTGAGAGTGTCGATTTTTCAAATTTGAAATTTAGTTCTTAAGAACAAAATATTACAATAACATAGAAAACCTTCTTTCTCTTAATATTTATATTTGGAATTGGAATTTAAGATACCGTAACTATTGAGAGGAAATGCAACGTTTATAAGGGAATATTTGGAGGATCGAGTGTTTGAAACTTCAGTAGGAAGATAAAGTGTCGTTTAAATTTAAAACGGAAAAAAAAATAATAAAAAAGTAGAATTAAGACAATTTTCTTTCAGTTTCGTTTATTTTATAGAATGCATTAAATCTAATATTTGAGAAAAAACCTAATATCATATTGCATGGGAACATGTTTCAATGTAGGTTTAAACATCTGAACTTTGCATTCCGAATTAACATTACTAATTCGTAAAGAATATAATTGTAGTTTTTACTACTATGTATTTTTTTTTGCAAAAATTACCTGACAGTATCCAATTAGAAGTATTAAAATATATAATGAGCCCTGCCGTAAGTTTAAATTCTATCTGCATCTGCTGTTTGAAATATTGTAACGTAAAACCTAAATTTAATAGCATAATTAGCCTTATTTCTTTTCAGCACCACCTGGTGACGTACGAATCTTTATTTTATGGTATTTCCGATATGGCCGCTGATTGTCATGAAAGTTTTAAAGGCTCATAACGGAAATGACATGTTAATTAAAGGCCCGTTCGCCACCTATAGTGGTACTTATGGAGTACTTATAGAGTAACTGTAATCGTTATTGCAGCTTGTTGACCATGGTTAAAGTTATACTGCCAAAACTATGGGAAGATGTTGTTAATATTACTTTACAGTTTAATTTGGTAATATTTCTTCATACCTAATAAAGCTCTTTAAAAAATTACTTTTCAAACTTTTCCGTATTACTGTACTTAATATATGGTTTTGCAACGTGCTATATTAAAATAATTTTTAATGAACTGACAGATTAATTTTCGTCTGACGGATTTTATTGACAAATGCTAAGGATTTAAAGGATTAATTGCTTTTTTTGTTTCTTCTATTGTGCTAATAAGGACTTCGGATTAAGACGTCATAACATGTTTCGCGAGGATTTAAAGACTTATTTTGTGTTATTGTGGCGCGAAGATTGAGGAGTATAATCATCCCTTACTTCAACTTGAAAGCCAGAATCTATTTAAAGAGAATACCTTATTTCGACTTCTTCAAAAGCCTTTTTTCTTGAAATTGACATGCGAGGTCTAGCGTATTTTAAAAATACGAAAAGGACAATATTAGAGCCATTGAAAAAGATGTAGTTCACCCATGGCCTTCTTGTGTATCATAAAACAAGATTAACAGCCTAGCGGCCAATGCGAACATGTATAGGGGGATGTGAAGTAGAGCTTTGAAATATTTGAAAATAAATTGATATTGACTATGTGCTGTTGCGACAACGTACATATGGGGCGCTTATTTGTCATGTCAGTTGAAGGTTTTCAGAATGTAAAGTTTTTATATAGTGTAAATTGGATGAAATGGAGCTCTGCGAGTCTGTGACCATACGACATTCTAACAATTCAGGAATAATTCAATAAGGATAAACTGATGCGTATATCGAGAGAATATGCTAGAATTACTTTATTTTTTCAACTGGAAAACCGGCGATGACAGACAAATACGACGTCAGTAGGTTTAATCATTATTTGTTCAGAACACAATTTTGAACTTGTCCTTCATCATGGACAGCATGTTAAGACGATTTGCAATATCGAATTAATAAAATGTAAGTCCGAATTGTGTCTAGTAAGTTTTTGAACGTGTACTAGATGTACTTGTACTTGTAAGTAAGTTGTTAAAAAAAATGGGATGGTGATTATAATTTCAAACTCTTTAAGGTCTGTATACACTGTATTTGGTTTAGCTTTTAACCGATACTAGCTGTTTATTTTTATTTATTTATTTATTTATTTAAATCTAAATTGACTTAAAAAGGGGAAAAGTCAATAAAGTCAGGTACACTCGTCAGGATTTTACAAGAAATTAATATTAGAAAAACGCCATCAACGAAAATTATGGTCTATACTTACACGAGGTTACTCTACAATTACACTATGCATTTAAAAAATATATAAATTTAATATAGAAACAATAAATAGATTTAAATGCTTCATTCATTTAATAATGCTTAGAAGACGTATGATTTCATAGTTTGTCAAATTACAAATAACTATAGTTATGTGATTTCTATTAAAACACTCACATGTATTGTCTGTTGTCCAATTGTAAGTTGCTACAGCTGAAACGACTTCTATTTGCGATGCAAATGATATTGATCAATAAAAGTTATCATCCTACAGACTTTTTTTAAATTTTGGTTAAAACATTGAAAGATGTTTATAGGGAGGATGAGTAATGGTCATACTAAAATTGGTCACTCATTCACATTAGAGAACCTACAAAGAAAATCAATTTAAGTTTATCTTGTTACCTTTTTTTCTAAAACTGGTAGAAATCAGAAGTGCGTGTAAAACGTATCCCGGCTTAAATAATTCATGTACTCTATACTGCAAATTTGGTGAACGAAGTAAGTAGCAATATACAGTATATGGCCGGAGTTTTTGTTCATTTAATTTACGAAGGAAGCAATTCATTTCAATCTATTCCATGGTTTCTACGCTATTTAAGATTCAATGTCTCGCTGTAAAGGACTTTCGTAACATTACCGCAAGATAAAAAAGATTTTAACAAATAATGTGTGTATTTGCGGTTCGTTAAACCCTGTTTTTACTCTCCAAATTTCGTTAGTGCCGACTTCTACACCTGATTGCTTTTTTTTTCTCCAAAATTGATTTGTTTTGTTTGTTATGTGTATAATTGAAAACACGTATATTGTATCTTTCAGGGAGGTTTATCGAATGCTATAAATAATAAAACGATGTTCAATTTCAATTGAAAAGGACAAACATGTTTTATTCAAACTGGTAAACAGAACACACAAACAATCGACTTTGCAACGTTTTAATATGTGATCAGTTGCCCAAAATACATGCTTTCACATGAAAATGTTCAATATAAATAGAAACGGATTTCGGAATTGTTAGTTCATATAATATGTATATATAGTAACGTTGCATTTTTACGCCATATACATGCACGCACACCGTTTCATTAACTTGAACACGTAAATGCAAGTGTTAAAGATTAGCTCACATGCAGGTTGGCAAATAGATCCCATTTCGAATTGCTCTATAACGCGACATTTTTAAAGAAAAAAAATATATATATTGAAATATAAAGAGGTTTCACATCCAAACCATGTCAAAGGTTGTTTTTATTTCTTAAAACGATATTTAACGACATTATAATTCGCAAAAATTCAACCGATTTAATTCGGGAATGATCTTTATGTACGAATTGGTGCGATTGTAAATTTGGATTAGAATTTTTCAAACTTGATGACATTTGGCATCGAGCACAGAGGTCCATAAAGAAAATCCACATATTTGCACACATTTATTTCCTCCTTCGAAAGCATGAGATCGGGTTGAAGTAGCATTGGTGAAATCGGATTTGTCGTTTATTGACGCCCAATCCGCCATATTCGTAGTCCTGGGGGTTCCTGCCTCGAGGATCCGCTTTGAACGCCGAAACCAGAGTCTCCAAAATCTGTTCCCTCGTTAATTGGTCATCCTGAAACAACAACAATTTGGCATTTTTAAACGCTTACAATTTCAATGAATAGCTAGAAACGCTTTCGAATGGTCCTGTAAACAAAATGTCAGAATAATCGGTCATCAATGATGATTGTACGACCCTCGCCTTAGGTCCTTTCATCAACCACGTTATCAGACATCCAGAAATTTTCATGAAAGATTAAATGTGTTTGATTAAATATATATATACTTCCTAAAATCATTCCACTCCGAGGAATTTAGAAACATAATGAATTTGTTTTTATTATGGCATGTTGAATCAGAAATTAATATAGGCATGCCGACATACCAAATGTTATCTGTGTTAAAATGATTAGAATTAGCCTCATCACAACTTGTAATTATGAATTCAATTAATTTTGGTTGGTACATGTATTTATTTATTTATTTATTTATGCATTTTATTTATTTATGTATGCTGTGTTTCAGTCATTTTCGCCTTTGAATTAACAAGTTAATAAAGACTACCAATTGAGTTGACTATAATAAATATTTGTTCTTCCGACATGATATCCAATGGCTTGACATTTAATTTCTTCTTTATTCCTATATACTAGATATTTCATCGACATGAAATTAAAGCTAGTAACCTATTCCAATCACAGTGTGCATGGCATATGATAAAGTCCAGTGCGACCTTTAAATACCGGTGTTGCTGACGTCGTATGACGTACATGTGCCTGTATTCCCCCAATGCCTAAAACCGAATACATGTGGTCATGGCTGAATATATATATACATCATTAGTGTACTTTTTGTCAGCATGTGGCGTGATTAGGGCATTTACAATGTTTGGAATTTTAGATCATGACATTTTCTCATCTGTAATTTATTTCATCGTTGCTGCTAGGTGTACAAATGGCATTCGGCAACTGCTTATAGGCAGTTGAAACAACAGATGGATTTTTGAACTTGTTTAAAGCTCGTGTTTAAGGGGGATCTGAACCCTATCACTTTCAATGGGTGCAATTTTGAAACCTACTTTCAGCCAAACAAAAAGAGATT
>JAQGBW010000786.1:0-33970 GCA_034698625.1 Julus scanicus | reverse complement strand
AAGGCTCATCCCCTGGCGTTGGTGTTTAGCCCTCGTGTTGCAGAAATAGGCCAACGTTAAAAATAAACAAACAAACATAATAGGTGTAAAATTGTGATATTTTTAATTTAAATAAATAAAAAAAAAATATTTACAAAATGGCGGCTGAAACATACGTACGTCTCCATTTATTTCCACCATTTCAAACCAATCATGTGGTACATAAGTATCCGATGCGAAATTTGGATTATGGGTATTTATGATATTCATGCACGTTTATTGCATACATGTATTTTATGGATGTCCCTAGTTGGAACTTGAACTTTGGAACTTTTTCCGCAGTGACGTTAAAATTTGAACCATTTTTTTGTGTGTGAATTTAATTCGTAAAAATTGCGTTGTTTTTAAAGTTGCCAGTTTCGCCCAATATACCGTAATTGGCAATCGTTGGCTCACTCTCTTGCCAAGTGGAATAAATAGAAATTTTCGCAGCAATTTAATGTTTGTCGTGTTGTGAGTATGTCAAACGCCCTAAACAGTACACGCCGCCGCTTTCAATGCCATCGTCGTCGTTCGTTTGGGAATCTCGCCATTTCGGTTTTTGGCTCGAAATAAGTTTCGAC
Organism: Julus scanicus; assembly: GCA_034698625.1. NCBI lineage: Eukaryota > Metazoa > Arthropoda > Diplopoda > Julida > Julidae > Julus > Julus scanicus. The sequence continues at coordinate 33,368 of JAQGBW010000786.1, read as the reverse complement.
TTTTCGGGCTGTACGTTGCTCCGTGCTGGGAACGTTTCCTGAATGTCCGTACCTTCTGCTAATGCTATTTTTACGAAATTTGAGCACTTTAGTCACACGAATTCCAACGGAGATTCACGTTTTAATCTAACTCATTAATGAAACTGAAAGGTGAGACTTATCTTCATTTGCACTCGCATTCGCTACACCCATTTTTGTGTGTGTTGCCTTCTAATATGAAACACAATTTGTGCACACTTTTAACATTTACAAACACTGATTACTACTCGAGCTAGGCATGGTTTGCATTAACATTTAGTAACTCCACGTGTGGCAATTGTTTGTGTAGCGCCATGGCAACGCTTCACGTATGCTAGCTTCCAATGCTGGAATGCCGAAGGTTTTCTATGGCAATCCAGCCATATTAGGCTGTTCAATCACCTACTATAAGTGAAGGCGCCTAATAATCGCTTCCCGAAATGGCATAACAGCCAGGCGGAAAAAATTAAATCGTCATGGTTTCAGCCTGTAACCTCTTGAACAAATTAGACCCTTGTGAATTTCTAAAAAAAAGTTGCTTTATCGAAGTGGCTAAAAGCCAAATTAGCTTAAGAAATAAAAAAAGATGAATAGCCATATATCCCGATGGCGATTTATTTAAATTTCGACAACTAGTTCAAGGTTCACCGCTGTGGAAAATTAATAGAAACAAAGAATGCTAGACATTTTGAATTTGTAAGTGATTGCAGAACATGCTTGAAGGTGTGCCATAGTGTTCCATAAACGACCCAATAATCACTAAGCAAGTTTCGGATTATCGAAATGCAACTAAAACTTAACTAAACGAAGTTGCTTCCACATGAACTGTGAACGCCGAGTATTTCGATTGTTTAATCGTGTTTTATTTCTGTTAGTGATCTACGTGTGTTTGAAAGGTGTGCGCGGGGCCTTTGATATGCAATGGATTGAATTGGATTGCGACAATATGGGAGGAATTCTACCAGACATTAACCATTCTGAATGAAAATTAAACTTCAGAGGAGACGATGCATGCCAATGCGACCTTCGACAAAGAACCATGGAGAGCACCAGACGACAACGTGTTGCAGGTGGTGGAACCCAAGTCGGCGAAAGTTCAGGTAGAAAGAAAAAAATTCGTTTCTTTATTTACTCTTCGTGAACAGCTTTCCCATGAATTTTAGGATCATCAGAGTTTGAACCTATTTTTACAATTTATCTGCATTATTCTTCAAGATCCATATCTAGTTTAATTAACAGGATTGTTGGTTCTTTAAGAACACAAATTGAGAAAAAGTTTTTATAAACAATTTGAAAGTATGATTTAGAAGCAATATCATCAAACATTTGCATGCGAGTGGAAACAAAGTTTCTTCCCACAATACAGGACAAGTTTAATACAAGCAATTTTCTATGCATAAGCTAACTTTATTCAAGTGGATGTATAGGCCTATACTATTTTTTGGTTTCAATGTTTGTGCTGAAAAAGTAGCATTATTTGCTCATTTCACAAAAAAAAAATTCACTTAGGTCTCATTAAAATCTGGCCTAGTTTTCTCCAGATTTGGTGTTTATAACTTGCCAATTTATTGGCACATTAGGACACTGAGGAAATAGCAATTTGAGCGCACTTTATGACTCTGGAGAGCGATGGCAGGTTACGAAAGAAACATCAGCAGCATCGGATTAGCATACATTTGCTTTTCGTCCAAATTTCGTGGGCTTCGATTGAATCATAGGAGAAAATACGCCCTTGTACATATGTTAGTCGAAATTGGCAAACCTAAGGACGTAGGCAACATGCCCAAAAATTAGGAAGATTTCAGGATGTGGTTGATAATTTACAAGCATAGACCGTATATGTGCATGTTTTCCGTCATCATAGGAGTTCATCCACTGGGGACTCATAATATTAAAATAACAAATTAGTGTTTTGGCACTTGGCCGCCATAGGGTAATTTTTTTGTGTGAGCTCTGCTCCATAGCGGCCATATTTGATGTTCCGAATTACCCACTTTCCTTCAATATTTTGAGAGGATAATATACCGTATTTCAAAAGTAACTCTGTAGATGATCGTTTTTCAACACAAATCATTGGTCGTATAAGGGCTTGAATTCTGCAAGATTATCAAGGTTTTTCCTTGGTTGTAATGGGGAAAGGTTGTTAACGTATAATTGTCCATGTCCAGATGACGTCATAACGTCATTCGTCAAATTGCAATAAAAGAGAAATTTTCAAATGAATTACATCATGTTATACAATAAGTTTTTTGGCGAGTCATTTAAACTTAACAACATGAAATTTCATTTGTATTGTCGGTTTAGAGTTTTCATCAATCAGTTTTCCGTTAAACTTAATCAGACAGATGAAGTTTGACGTCATAAAGGTGGCTCTTTGATTTGAACCTTCAGAAGCCGACCATGAACCTGGGTAAACCGTTCTGTTTAAGGAGCCCACCGACGTATTCACTAATTAAACCATTCTCTTCACAGCCAATTGTAATTGACTGACGTTTAAGTACAGTTGAGTGAGCTTTTGTATGTAGCGTTAAAAAGATTGGGTTTTTGCCAACTAGGCTCACAATCGGTATGCCGGTTGGCTATTATTTTCGTTTTGGCTTAAAATTTCCAGCCAACTGCTTTGTTTAGCTCGCCTTGCTACCCTGCAAATGTGATGACATTTAGTAGCTAAAATCGAAATAGTTTCTGAATGAATGAATTCAAGAAGTCGAATAGCGAGTTTCGCTGGTGCCTCGTTAAATTTAATCTAAGAATAAAATAGGTGTTGAAGCACGTTTAAATTCCGATCAAATTTAATGAAACATGACGCGCCCTTCCTCATGGGGTTTAAATACGCATCCACCCTTTTTTGTCTACAAGGTGGTTAAAACATTAGGGAACTTTAAGCCTCATCCAATTTTTTTCTAACTGCAAATCGATTGCATGTTTATGTAAAAATGTGTTTTATCTCTTAAAATTATGCTTGTAATAAAGCAATTCTGACTTTAAAAATATAAACGAAACAAATTTAGAAATAAGTGAAATGATAAAAATAGCTACTTCACTAAAACAAAGTACATAATTTCTATAATTTACTAAGTACCTACATTTGTTAAAAAAATGTTGCCATGTACATATTTTAATGGTGCATCATCAAGTAGTTATTAGTTTAGTTAAACTATGTAAAGAAAAACTACATCGCAATATATGTAGAACATTCACTTTTAATATCAAACACCGAATTGTAAACTGAAAGTAATATTTACATGAAACTGCAGCATCATGTATTTTTAAACTTGTATCCAAGATAAAAAATAAATGTCAGAATGTACACTACAGAATAGATTTCGTTGTCAGCACTTTTACAGGCCGTGTGAAGCTTTTATTGCCCCCTCCCACCCATTACAATCTCAAAACAATTTTAACTTAGTTTCTCTATCATATTTTTCGTTTCCCACGTTCCTGCCAAAACAAACGATTTTGAAGTTTATGAAAATGTAGGCGTCTGCCAGGCGGAACATTTAACAATGAGAAACTGCATTTTAAGAACAGCTGCTTGTGTTTATGTATGTTTTCAAAGCGTAAACAGGGCGACATTTACTCGATGTGATGACCCATGAATAATTTGACCTCAGAATGACAGTTTCTATGGGACAACTCGTACGTCACTCGTTATCTAAACCAATTCAAACTCTCAAGTGACTTAATTTGAAGCACATTTAAATGTACTCTTCGCTTTCCACAGCATCAACTTTAACTGATTAGCATTTGTTCTGTTCGCAAGGGATGCATTATTTACAATAGACTACCTTTATGCTACTACACGTATACAGCACCAGTGTTGGTGCATATACACTATGCGAATCAATTTAATTTTACCACAGTGCACATTTTACACGTCAGCATATTGAAATACGAATTCACCTTGTACGACTATGTCTTCATTCCAAATATAACTTTTTCGAAATTTTATTATCTGTTTATGGGTTTTAAAAGCTTGTTTAGAGTCCTATTACAACACACCCATCGTCACACTAACAACTTCGTATCGATGGGCCATATTTGCGAACCAAATAAAACAGTGAAATAGGCCAATTTAGCAAAGTCGTAATCTTGACGTACACCAATTTGAACGAAGCGGGTTAACATCCCGTGAAAAAATGTGTTTTCTGGATTTTGTAATGCTCCACTTTCGAGGATTGATACCATAGTAATTTCTCAATTATTTAATGTGATGGATTAATAGAACGAGTGTCACGTGTCTTAACTGTTTCACGCCCTATCGATTAGAAATAGAATGTGATGGTGAAAACAAATCACAAACTTGTGTTTGGTTCACAAAGATGGCGTGCAGGTCCCAATTTTGCTTACTCCCAAAAGTAGCTACAGTCAAAAATTGGGATGCGAAAGTACGCACGCGCAATGTTCTGATTTTCAGCCAACTAGGCGAAAATAAATTCCTCGCGCATGCGCACATTGATGCCTGGAAAATTAAACATTTTGAAAATGGTCCAATTGTTATAACGAATGCTGTATTCCCTTTAAATCATTTGTCCCATCTGTTGTTGTTTATCGCTTCTGGTTTTCTTTGGCTTCCTGTGGTATAACCACAGGGATTCTTGCCTCTCATTGTTTAAAATGCAATTCTCTCCAAGCTTATTATTTTCATCCGGATCAAGTCCATTGAACACGAGACCGAAATAAGTGGCACTCGTGCTCTCTCTAATGTACTCTGCCTCTGATTGTTTGTGTGCTTTATGCAGCTATTTTTTATAAAATCGAATTTTCTTCGACAAGGCGGACTGACAATCTAATGCATCAGCAATGACCAATTATTCTTCAGACTCCCGTGTTGTCTTTGTTGTACGTAAAAATATATGCCTTATATAAGGTTTAATAAAAATATCGAGTTAATGACTAGGATTTCAGATTACAAAGTTTGAAAACAATCCTCCGCCGTTTCAATTCCAACCGCTAGATGACGGTAGTGACGGAAAATGTCCGCTTTTTGGCGACGGGATTTAGGCGCGAAAATTTGATGGAGAAATTGATTTGTTTTTTCAGTTTGTGATAGGATTTCTACTTCTTTTTATAAATTTATCTAAACACGTTTGCCCAAACGTTTTCTTGTTTTGCTATCCGGACTGATCGCACCCTGCTTCAGTAAATTTAATACAACAATATTTTAACGGAGGATTGGGTTAAATAAACCCGATGAGCCCGACTTACGACCTATAGGCCGACTTACGACCATATAGACCATATAAGTCGTAAGTCGAACATTTTTAGAAAACAGAAAGAAAATTCCTGTAAAATCACGGGTGTTTACAATTTTATCAGTAGGTGACTTTGACCATCAGGTTTTAAACCCTTGCTATTAGACTTAAGCAGCAGCATTAAAACTTTACTCCTATTTAAAAATTATCTATCATCCAAAATAAGGTCTAGATGTAAACAATTTTTTGATAGGATTTGTTTAGCTTCAAATTCTCTTATGCTTGCAGCTGTTGCATAATTCGGTTCCTGCATCACCAGACTGCAAATCATTTGAGAACTTTTACTTTCTGAGATGTTTACAGATTACATCGACGATGGATGTGAAAATCTGAATGTTTTTCATGGTTGGACGGTTGGACTATGACTCGTGGCTTATTTGTCCAACACACATTACCTGAAGACGAAATAATCGAGGTGTCGTTCGACCCCTAGGGAAAATCGCGATTTTCGGCCTCACTGGTCATTTCCCATTTAATGGCTTACTTGTTGACAGATAAATATCGATTTGTCTCATTCTATGCGTTTCGTCTTCCTTCCTTATGTATGTTAACAACTCTACTGTACTCCTACGAAGTGTACATATTGATCAAAACTGAAAACTTTTTTGTATGCAGTTTCGGTTTTGTGTCTGCCATTCGCTTGCTTGTTAAGACGTCAGGGTAAGAATACATTGAATTCATCATTGAACACAAATATAAAAAAAATGATCGAAAGTTCAATTTTGAAAGTTTTTTTTGTTGCCTGCTTGTTCATTTGGCCCAACACGAACATTGTAAAACACAATGTTGTTGTCTTACAAAATCGTCTTCTTTGATCATTGAATAAATACTATGGCTTGATATCATTAAGTGAATAAACGTGCACACTACATCAAGCGTAAGAGAATAAAAAAGGTCCTTGCACATTGAAATAAATTTTTAAAAAATATGTTAAAGCCGAAGTAAAGATCATTGGTTACTGTTAATGTGCTCTATTAAATGCGAATTTTATCTATTGTCTAAACTGCCATATAAGTGATGTCGTACTCGTGTAAAATTACTCAATTACGCTACCTGTAGGATATATGTATACATCCACTAGGAGAGTAATGATATGTTAAATGTTACATTTGATGCGGCGTCTATTGTTTAATGCAACAATACTTAAGGAGGCAACGGGGGCTTATATGTTATTGACGTCATGCTAATAAGCAATTACTACCCATTAGTATGTAATTAGTCGAGGATATAAGTATCAATCGCATTACGTGACTGGGTAGTTGACACGCACTCTTAACAGAGTAGGACACAATCGTACGAATGCAGTTTAATTATTTTGGGCATTTAAGGCGATTATAAAGCTACCTGCGGTGGTTACGGTTAGAAAATTTCATATATCCATGAGAAAAAAGAAATCCTTAATCTAGAGACATTTTCAAACTTCTTAAAGATCGAAACAGTATTTTCACCTTTAGGGGTGAGATGTGTATGTGTGCGATGTTAAGGAGGTGGAGTGAAGAAGGTTTGCCATATATAGCTTAGGAGTGAATGAAAATTATGAACCCTTTTAAATTTTTTTTTATTGTTTTATACTAAAAAAATTTCCAAATAAAAAATAGTACAAGAATTTAAAAAGCGGGGTTTTCCGGATAAGTAAGGTTTTCCGGATAACTGAGGTTTTCCTGCCTGCGCACAGGAGGAATGGGACATTATGGAGAGTAGTTTAATTTCAATTATGTTACTTATTTTAGTAATAAGAAAATATTTTTAACACTGTGCACAATATTCACAATAGTGTAAAGTAAATTTGTGAATAAAATTTGTTACGTTTTATGGTTTGTGAATAAATTTAAAAATAAAAAAGTGAAAAATGGCCCATCCCTACCCACTTTCCCCTAAATGCATCTTGCCGACTTCATTTAGTTAGTGTTAAGTTTAAAAAAACAACAGCTGTGATTTTCAAAAGTTGATCATTGTATCAAAAAAAAAAAAACATTTTTGCCTTAGGCAAACACTACGAGCTTTGGTGCTAGCAATGATTGCCTATACAGGGGGCAGTTTTGTTTTGTTTTTTTAAATGTTTGTTCAACTTCATAAAAATGAGATTTATGGTGTTTATTTAGTATAAAGCCCTCGAACTTGTTTTCTTTAGTATCCGTTTAATTAAAACAAAAATATGAAATTTAAAACAACATGGATTTTGTAGACCTTCAAATACTTTAACTGTAAATTTATCATGTCGGAGTTCTTTTTTTTTTTAGGATAAGTTTATAAAACAACAGCTGTAATTTTCGAAAGTTCAACATTGCATTTGATTGCCTATTTACAAGGGGCAACAGGTTTGCTCTTGCTTTTTATTACTGCTTCTTTCGTTTGATTAGACCCCGCCTTAAATAAACGAGTTTGAAATGGAAATGGGAGGGGTATTTTTTCCTCGTCGCAAGGGGGCGATATTGGAGCATGTTTGGCTCGTGCCACACATTGTTTTCGTTTCTTCGTCAGCTTGTTCTTGTCCACATAGCCGGTAAATAGTGCACGGGTTTACTTTTCTCCCACGAAGTGCATGTTATATTGACATAGAAGTGGGAACTAAGTGGCCTCCATTATTTCCTTCCATGCCTTTTTCCTTCTTATTGTCTCCATTTTCACGTTTATTACCTCCATAGCTTCACGCAATGAAGGATATTTGAAATTTTCTTGCCTTGCTAAGTCCAAATCTCGTTTCACGTCTCGGTGAATATCCTGCATCCTTTCTATCGTGCTATGCTAATGATCTGATAAAAATGATATGACATTTCATTCCATGAAAAGCATTTTGCTCCACCCTGTATAAGGACGAGCATTTTCCCTCCATTCCAGTGAATTATGTCCCGATGGTTTCGTACTATGAAACGTAGGCCATTTAATTAGTGCACGAGCCAATTAAGGACGACACCAACCTTGACTCAACTAGCGAAAGCCTATTTATTAGAGGCAGGAAATCATCCATCAACAAACTGAATTCTCAGTACGCTACAATAATACGCTTCTTAGTAACGTGTATGTAGGGCTCGGGATTAAGGTGTTACCCTAGAAAGCAGCCGGGATTAAACTGCGATGAAATTGGGCTTGCATTGTACACTTGGGCGAAAAACTAACGCAGTGTTCAAATTGAAGTTATGATGATCTTTTAGGTGATGAAGTATTCTGAAAAAAAGCTCTGGATATAAAATTTCATGCAGTTTCATGCAGTTAAAATTACACAGTAAACTTGTCACACTCTGAATGGATCTCCAGATCTTTGTCGGGCAACATTTAAAAACCCACCTCATTCCATCTACATTTTCTCCGTTCCATTATCTCTAATATATACGTGTGTATATATACAGGGTGGGCCAATAAAAAGTAAACCAACTTTATAAAAACTATAAAATGGTTATTTGTTAATAGAATGTAGTGAAAATTTTTACATGTGTACTTAAATAGGATACAAAAAACTCCCTATTTCAATTTGTGTTCAAAGTTAGCACCTTTCTCCGGAAACAGTTAAAAATATTCCTAGCACTGTAATTTTTCATTTTATTTAAAAAACTTCTCGCGGTTTTTTCTTCTTCAGTGTACGCCATTTTGAAAGACAAATTGGAATGATTACGTCATTTAAAAAGAACGTGAACGAGGGCAGTTAGAAAGAGAAAAACAATATTTGTACGAATTTTCATTAAATTCCATTAACAAAAAACCTTTTCAAGATTTTTATCAAGTTGGCTTACTTTTTATTGGCCCACCCTGCATATATACATATATATATATATATATATATTAATGCGTATTAATATTAATTCGTATTATTTTACAAATTATATTGTCCAATTTGGTGTGTTGATCTACATGTGGGATGTTATGTATAATACCATTTTTCTCCATGAAGGAAAACACTGATCATATGTTCTGCGTTGGTCTACTGCGCAGGTCTACTCCTGAAAAATCGCAATTTTCGGGCATAAAAACTGCACTTGTGATGCAGAAATGTACGTTTTCTGCTTGGGACTTGGCACATTGCATTCTAAAAGGCCTGACAAGAGGGCACATGGGGCAAATTTTCCTTTGCCCCCTGTTTTTCGAAACTGATCTCCGGGCCCCCAGAAATCCCGGGACCGGGGTATTTCTCCCCTTCCTCACCTCCCCTCTCGTCAGGCCTATCAGAATGCAATGTCCTGGTCAATCACTTTAGTAAGGGTTTCCTCGAAAAATGCAAGCATAAAATTCGATTTCTAAGCAAATGGTTGGCTCGATCCAAATTTGAATTTTCTGATTATTTTTTTTTTCAATCTGAAAAATGTTTTTGAAAGGATGGCAGTTTATCTCAGGGCAGGCCTGTGTGTCTACGGGGAAGACCCTGTCCATGAACTATTTATACAAGCCTGTAGGTTTGTTAATGGAGGCAACCATGGAAACGATGATTGCATTTTGAGGGCGTTTCCGGGCGCTGTGTCAAGCGAGAAGCACTATTTCTCTCTTGTTTCTAACAGCTTTCTGATGTTTGTGGGTTGATCTAATGCCAGTTCAATAGCTCATTTAGATAGCGCAGCTCCAGGCCCGTAAATTGTTTCAGACATCTTTTTTTCTTGTTGATATTCGTGCCTGGCGAAGGTTTGATGGAAACCCAATTTGAAAGGACGACGAGAAAAAAGCTTTTATTTGCTTAGCAAAAGGCAAAAATTCACCTGAGAAAATAGAAGAATATCAACGAAGCATAGCAGGCGCCTCTGACGTTCATCCTGATTTGCACTCTATACAAATTGGATTTCTTTAGACGAGGGTTGGGTGGCGACTGCTTAAGAAAACACAGGAAATTCATCGAAACATTTTTGATTGGTGAATGCATCGTATCTACTGAAAAACTTGGCCTTTCCATCTCCAATATAAAATGTTGAGGCGAGAGGTGACTTTCGTGCAGTGCATCATCAATGAAAAACCTCTGATCCCTACAAAAATTCGACATGCAAATCAATACATAACTGATATCTTTTCCAATTCTAGCTTCAAATCCGGGTTTATCAGTTTTCACCAGTGCAAATAAGCTTGGTTACAGCCGTTCACAAATTGGAGTTTTCATTTCAGGGCTTGAACCTATTTCTATAACGATGATCACTAAGTGATCTAGCTTTCACTAAGGGTGAACAATAAGAACTTTTGGTGGTAACGGTATAAATACAGGGTGCAGGCTCCAAATAACCTAATAGAGGAAGTCTACATTACAAAATGGCGCATGTGCCATGCATGAGCGCCTCTATTGGCCAAATTTGCTTGGGGGACAGCCCAGCGTCGTGCATATAGCATTTCCATTAATTTTGTTCTTTTAGGAACGGATTTTTGTGATATTTGGGAAATTTAACGTAAGTTTTTGAAATTTGAGAATGGAAATTTCTCTCTGAGAACGTGTGGGCCACGTGCAAACCATTTTATTAAAACAAAATGGCGTATTATTTGAATGACACCACGTGTTTCACTTCCATACATACAAAAAAAATTCTTTCTTATATTGAAGTTTTTTGGGATCCTGTTGTACGAAATCTTGCAATTGACGTTCCTAAAGCTGTTTTTACAACATGGAACACAACAATTCCTCTTCTTAATGTTTGAAAACCCTTTTGGAGAGCGAAAAAAACACATATAACTCAAGGACACGTTTTTGGCCTGTACCCCAGACAACACCCTAAAACTACCACAGAGGGCGCTAAATGTAATGTAGACCTCCTCTATTGTTAAAATGCTAAAATTCTCTATGTACTTTGTTATGTATAAACTAAAAAGTATCCACGATGGTTCCATGACCATATTCTAGGACCCTATTACGAATGTCTTTAGGGTGGTGAGTTAAGGAACACTTTGTGTGTTGGTAATAACATATTTTCATTAACTTTGGTAATGATGCCAGATTTTGATATCCCGAGTCTTAATCTTATGTTTATTATATTAAAGTATGAGGTACTTAAAAATATCATTGTTTTGGGACTTTGTGAACACGCTGCACATTACTTTAGACGTATAATTGGCAATAAATCTTTTCATATCAAGAGTATACAAAATGATGTGAAAATATTTTTTTCCTCGATCTGAAAAAATTGTTTCTGTTAGAAAATTTCAATTAGTCATTGCGTCGCGACTGAGCAGACACGTATTTCCGACTTAATCTCGCCTTATTCTTTGTTCTTAAAAACAACAGTTGTTTCTACTCATTCTTAATGTGCTATTCTCACCCTGATTGTTTATGTTAGGGTTTTACAGACGCTGGATCTGCTTTACATGTTTTCTTTCAAATTACTTTCTCATGCAAATTCCGTGTCACTTTTGCGGGATTATAAGTCGTGTTTAACAGAAAGTAATTGTGAGTGGATTCAATCTGCTGTCTCACATTTGTCATCCAAGAAAATTATGTATAGCCAAGAATTTATCTTTTTTGAGCTTATATGTAGCTGTACTACTTACCACCAAATGGATTTCATGACAATGTTGTTTATTTTAACAGGAAGACTTTTTTGTGCATAAATACAGTGTAAGGAACAGACGGATAATTCTAAGCTGTTAATAGGCTCAAAATAATACATACGAAATTCCATACATTCCTATTCTCTCATCAGGTAGCGACTAAGTTGGACAGAAGGGTAGCTCCAAAAATAGCATAAAAAATCTCAATCCAAAAACAACAACCTGTCTTCGACTTACGACCACAATTGATTCCGAATGACAGATTCTTTATATTTGTTTTCCATTATTTTTGTACAAGAATTTTCGGTCGTAAAGTCGAATTCTCTGCACTGCTGTTTTTTGTTCACTCTTTAAGAATAACACAATATCTGTTCTTGATTCTTTTTATATAAAATTTGCTTTATTAGACTTACAAGTACTGGATTTCAAACTTGAGCCCAAGTGTTTTAGCTGCTTGATTAGTAAAATCAATACTTGGTTAAATTCTAGACTTTCTATAAACCATGTATATATGGTGGGCCATTGCTTGTCAATGCGATTTTTCGTATTTTGTCTTCACTAAGTGGTATACGTTATAACACCAGCTTAAAAGCATTTTCAAAACTGAAGTGTCAAAACATCCTTGCTCTTAATCTTGTGGATTGTTTCATAAAGAGTGGCTCTTTCTCGTTTGTTTTCGGGTTAAAACCCGAGAGACCCATTTCTTAATTAAATCGTGATTTAAGTTCTCAAACAAAACTAATCCCAAGAAGATGGAAGAGGCTTAAAAGAGCGAGAACTATACTTCAAACATCTGCTTAATAAAATACTTTTTTTTTTGTTTTGTTTTTATTTCTGCGATATGGCGAGCACTTCCTAGACATTTCAGACGTCATTGGAACGCTCAGATGCATCCATTTTTAGAGATAAGGCAACTGAATCGCTCATGAGCTCAATAACTCATTTCGTTTATAATACCTTTGTTTGATATATCTTTGTGTTGAAAAGCGGCAAGGGATTAAAGTAACACGAAACGATGTAAACAAAAGGATTTGAATAAGGCGAGGGAATGAAGAGAAATGTTGTGGAAAAACTATGGTAGGCAAAACGGCATGAAAAATATTTAAAAAAACTGATGATACCCTTGAAAACTTGAAGGGTTAAAACAAGTATAGATGCATAAGTGTATGTTAAGTAGTTTCTGGATGACGCCTGCGCACAGCATGCCTCTTATTCTTGGAAGAATGAATAGGCAAGGTGATGCCTTTTCGCCCCCTTTGTTTGTTCAGGATTACCCTATATCGACTTTTTATTTGAACTGCTGAAAATATAAACAAAACAAGCATAAACGGCGGACAAATAACCTCATCTTTCTAAAGAAAACAGTTTTAAAATATCACAAGTACTTCGCATTTTTTTTTAAAGCATAGGTACAGTTTCTACCCATTCACACTGGTGGCGAAAAATCTCAATGCATATTGGATTTTAAATCAATTGAGATTTAGAAAAGTTTGGAACCACCAGCTTTATTAGAACGTGAAAACCACATATTTCCTGAAAACGTTTTTTTTTGTGTATTTTCAAATTGGGGGTTTCAGAAATCAGTTTTTGCTCGTGTGCGTAGGCAACAGTGACGTGACGGAATCGAAGTCATTAATTTCTTTTAAATCCCATTTGTGGATTTTGATAAGCTACTCCCAATGGGTGCGCTATATTACACCCTTCCATGAATGCTAGTTTCTACTATGTCATACTTCAGTTCTTGGGCACCTCCTTCAAGTGAGCATAGCCTAAAGCTGGGTCTCCACTGAAGGCAACGTGCAACACGCAAACATACAAACACTAAACAAACCTGAAACAATAAATACATCAACGTGTTGCTGTATGCTAAGGTGATCCACCAAAAGTTGACAGAAAAACTGAACATATGTGACCAGTTTATGGCGCTTCGTCTGCACGCCGTCTGTCACACAGTTGAGCATGCGCAGTAAAGTGGCGACATTTTTTCCCTTGAATGTGGCCGAAACCATGGTTATGGCATCATAAAAAGTCACAAGTTTGCTCAAACATCACGTAAGGCAAACTTTTATTCAATTTTTGTGTCAGAAAACCTTGTGGCCTTTATTGGAGATCCACCTCTAGTTTGAGTGTTACCATGTCATACCTCTTGAAATGCCTATCTCAGATACAGGAATTTCTTAATAGTGAACAAGTCCGAAATTTAGTGTAACTAAATATGAATTTACAGCTAATGGAGAAGAATAAGATCCCAACTGTCATGTGTACACATGAGTTCTGTTCATATTTAATGAATTGTTGGCTACATATGTACATCTTTTAAGTAATCAAGTGTTATCAACTCGAGGCTTACCGATTTTGCTTGGTATTATTTCAAGGGAGACACCCTGTATATGTTATGTATACCCATATATAAATAATTCAAATACATCACTTAAATATATGCACACATGTCAAGAACTTTTATAAGCATGGTATTTTCTCCAGCCCAAATCTGGGGGTTGAGCTGTACACAGCCAACTTATTTCTGAACCATATAATGCCTCTGTCGTTGCATCTTTCGAATGTTGGTGGATTTCTCCAATAGGCACTCAAGGCTATCGTCCGTCAACTTTTCACGAAAACGCCCAGATGAACATTTCCATTATCGATTTTTATTTGAAATTTTACATCTTTAATGTCTGTAGAAAATCCCCAGCAACTTCTTCGGATGTTGAAGAAGGTCTCTATTATGGACGAGAAAGACACAAATGATGAATTTTATTTGCCTTTAAGCTTGGTAACATCAGTTTGAGATTAAGACGGTTCTACTTGAAAATCTGCACCAAACCCCTAGGCTTTTCTCTATTCACTTTTTATTTATTTCCCCTCCTTTTTCACATTGGACGGGTGAGAGATGGCTCGTTATTTTCATGTCAGGCACGTTTTAAACTCTGCCATTGTGAATGGACCCCCACGTTTCCTCTATTTTATGTACCCACCCCTTTTCTTCCTATATATGCTACGCTCGTAGGCCTATATTATTAGTAGGAGAAAAAAAAGTGCATTCAGGTCACGAGGAAGCTTTAGGATTTGTCCTATTCACATTTTAATATGCTCGAATTTCAGAGGATTTTACTCTCAACAAGAAATCAGTACACTTATTTCCTTACTCAATACAACAACAGGGATGACGAAATTCCACTTTTTACGTGCTTGGATCACCTTATGTGAATTGCTCTTTTATTTCGAGCGAATACTGAAAGATAAACAGAAAATGATAATTTGTTGCATGACCCGTGAAATTATTTGGAAACTACATTCTATACATCGTCCAATGGAATACCAGAAAAGAATGCTTAATATACCAGTTAATGTAGGTACTGTATGCCATAATGCAAAATTCTCGGCAGTATTTCCAGCAAGGCTGTATATGTCATCACATTTGGGGGAGAAAGGGAACAAAATGTTGTCCAGAATCTTGGGGAGGACTATGTTGGCCTTAAAAATTGCGTTTTTATCTGGAAAATCGCACTGCTAACGAAGAATTATTTAATTTTTACAACAGAAATTGTCCTTCTAATGCAAAAATTACGCTTCCTAATTTTTCATGACATGTTTTAAATTTTGACTTAATTTTTCTTCTTCAGGTTACTGCTTGTAGTTTAAGTTTATTTTCTTATGCAATTTTGTATGCTGGTAGTACAGTATAGTATATTTCGTGAATTTTTAATCAGAAATGAAATGCATTAGCATTTTCATCCAGCATCGTCTCATAATGCATTTTAAATATTCAACCTAGTTTTATTCAGAATTGTGCTTTGAAGTGTTTTGATTTTCCATAATCTAGATAACTGACATTAGCGGTTCAATGAATGCAAATTGCGGAAATTTGAATATGATTTGCTTTCTATTATACGCCAGCATGAAATCCGTCTTTATCGGTCTGAATTGATTGTTGGCATAAACTAATTAAAAAGCATTGAAACTAAAATTAATTATAATGCATATCTGATTCCATCCAATCGCATTAGGCTCGCTGCATGCATTTAGATGTGTTTAGGGAATATAAAAATTAATACTTGCAGTAAATATTGAGAAGTAAACAAGCTCAATATTAGCTTTTAGTAGGAAACCTTTGAGTAATTAAACATTGATATAAAATGAGTTTTTTTTTATCTGATAACTAAACTATTTAAACAAAGTACACTGACTATGTTTTCACAAAAAGAGGGTTTTGTTCCACCCTGTACGAGTGGCAATCTACATCAAGCCGTTAATTTAATTGGCCGTTATCTACCCTTGGGTCCCAACAATCGATGGCAAGACTACTAAGAAGATGTCCATTTCTCGAAATGCTCTTAGTTCTACTTACTTCTCTTGATAAATGACGAAATAAGAGGAAATGCGTGTCCAGGAAATCTTCTTGATGGATTTAATTCCAATTAGATTAGCTCTCTCAGGTCGCTATCCGAGGAAAACAGACGCTCCTAGCACTTGCAGGTTGTTGTCAAATAAAAAAAAAAGGAATTGATGCGCAAACATGGGGTGCTGCTGAGAGATATTTTATTGAATCCTTTTTATTTGTGCCTGACTTATCCTTGTATACTGCCTGCATTCCTACGAAAATCCGTTGCCCTGCTCAACCTTCGGACGCTTGATCATTGGATGAAAATAGTCTAGGAAAAAGAGACAAATTGGGATTCGTTCAATCCCAAATTCTTTTCTTTTATCTACTTTGACATCCTTTGTCCATCAGTTCGGTGCTTAAAAGAATTATTTAGTTTGAGCTAAAGGTCGCAAAAAGAGCAATTGCTCATGGTCTTTGAAGCAAGTGCTCAACATAATACATAAACCCTGAAATACAGAATTATTTAAGATGCAATTGTCAAGTACGTGAGGATGTTAACATATTTTAGTTTTTGCTATCCATTTTAAATCAGCTTCACATTAGTTTTTTTAAAAATTTAAACTTTTTGAAAATCCCCCAAAAAAACTCATCTGCACAAACAAACTTTAAGTTGTGAGTATAGAACAGTATGAATTATGAAACGAATTATGGTTGTAAAATTAGCATCAATGGGCTTAAATTTAATGAAATTATTATAGGAAGAAATGATAATTAAATGGCTTACATGATGTTCTTAAATTAAGCATACGTCTTTGAATCGGGCGGTTAATTTTGAGACATTAATGTTAATTAATTGATAAATTGTGGGTTATACATTTCGTTATGATAATGATTGTTATAAGATTACTTCCATTTTTTTAGATTAATGAACATTACCAGCAATTTCTTAAGTGTTAAAACATAGCGATTCTCTCCACTATCCATTACTTGAATACACGTTCATTTAGTTTATGATGACATTCGTGATAGATCAAAATCTCGAAAAAATAATCTCGAAATATAAAATAACTTAAAAATAATCTCGAAATATAAAATAACTTCAAAATAATCTCGAGATATAAAATAACTTAAAAATAATCTCGAAATATAAAATAACTTAAAAATAATCTCGATAGGCAAAATCTCGAGTGAAAAAAATCTCGAAAAGGAAAATCTCGACTAGGTTAGGTTATTAAATATTTGAATGGTACTCTCTCTATGGCAAAGTTGCTGTTTGTTTCTATGGACTCATTTGGCCCGTGTCTAGGGAGTTTCATATAACCCTTTTTGATTTTTCGCTATTTTGGTTTTCGAGATTTTTATTCTTTCGATGTTTTTTGATTCGAGATTTTTTTTTTCCGAGATTTTGACCCAGTTTCGATGACATTATGATCGTAAACTAGCTGTTACAATTCGTGTGATTTTAACCTGGAAACAGATAAAACGTAGTTCTGTTTTCTTGACTAGAAGCATAATCCGATCATTAAATTTTCAATCTCCTTCGGAGATTATATGGTCTTGTACTTAACTGCTGTGGATCATAAGCATATGCATAATGGTCCTTCCCTAACCCACGTGGTTTTATCCGGTGTTGGCGTGAATACAGAACGCATTGTCATTTCGAACGTTTCTGGTTGTCGACGTGTTACGGACCTAATAATAGGTAAGGTCAAGTATACGCTTGCATAAGCGCGGATTTTTAACCGCGTGCTCTCATTATTTGCGTCGAAGGCGACTTTTTGCCGACGTCAAATAGTCACGTATTCCATCAACGGATTTTGACGTTGATCAAACGCCGATTAAGAAGGGCTCTTTGGGAATGGCGTTGCCGGAGCAACGCGGGAAACATGGATTTCCACGGGATGCTTTAGGGGGATAGCATTTACGGGGTCGAAAGGTTTTTTTTTGGGTCGACCACCCGGGCGTCTGTCGCCTCCAATGGTCTCTCTCTATATCGATTGCATCAATATGCTCTCGGCGATAAAATGTCTGTTTCATCTTAAGCCAGGCAAAGGGGTAATCGACGCCCATGTTTTCCAGAAAGAATGGTAACAGATCGCCGTATATTGACACTCCACGACATTTTAAATGGAGTTGGCAGATGGAAAAGATAGCATCGTAAGCAAAGCATATGCTCCATTATGCTGGTTGGTACCGAGATAATACTAGCATGTACATCTTCCAAGTGTGATTAACTCTCGCGAGTTACTCGTCACATCTCGTATTCCACAAAAATTCCCAAACTTAGCTCTAAACATTAAAAAATCCTAAAACATAAACATCTCCTCAATGCTCTGCTGCTATCCGGGAAATGCAATCATCACGTAGTTTTTTTTGTTTGTTTTTTTTTTAACATTTTTTGCCTGGCTCTTGACAGGCTGTTCTCGAAATTCAAACATGGTTCATATTTTGCGAGCTGCTATCAGAGACAGTTCTCGAACAGTATGCGTAGCACGTGTTTTTTTGTAAGTGCTACATCGAGAACTACAATCGAGAGCATCTCGAGAGTTTCTCTCACGTGGAAACACACAGCTGGTTGCACAATACCAGAAAAGTTTGATAAACATGTATATCTATTTTTAAAAAAAGTATGTTTATGAAAAAAAAATGAGTTACACAATTTGTAATGTGCATACGTTACTGCAATGCTTTTAGTATCGGTGGTGATCGAAAAATGGTCTCTTTTATCAAAAGTTGACAATGTCATGTTGGACCGCCATTGCTCACTGAGTAAACCTCAGATCTTAACCAAGTGTAGTAAAACCCTTGCCATGTGATCACGTCATCACTGTCATTCATCAAACGCATTTTTAAGAAATTCTTTCTGAATAATTTTTTTACGAAAATTCGATGAATCTTAAAAATTTGTTTTTTATGATCAGACATCTTTCAACGTCGGCCCAAGTCTATAAATTCATTGACATGGGGTTTGTACATAAAATCAATAATCGGTCGGGCAGACCGAGATTTCATAACCAGAAATAATATTTTTATAAAGCAATTTAAAACGCGATTTGAAAGAGAAAAAAAAATCTTCCTCCATGTTTTCAGATGCCACACTACATATTTATGGCACTCGATTGAAGTCTGGTGATGGACGAAGCAATAAAGAGTCAATATTCTGGTTCGTCTGGTTGTGTTTATATAGTCTTCAGGCGGCATGGATTCATCCTTGTAATGAGGATATAAGGCCAAAATACCACTATTTTTAAACATTGCAGCTATTCCTTTCATTTGAAGATCTACTTCATAAGTATGACATATTCTGAGATAAGACATGCATAAATATTAAATGGATAAAAACGTATTTTTTTTTGTGTGTGGTAATTATTGAGATGTGACTTTCCAAGATGATTTTTTCATCTACTATTGATTTATATTTTGCATGAATACGGATGAAAAAGCACATTTTCACATTCATAGTAAATAACTACATTTTAAGTCACTTTTAGCAAATTGGAACAGCGAAACTGGATATTTAAAACAGTTGTTATTTGGAACACAAAGTATATGTGAAAAACTTTAAATGTACGAGTATATCATGCCAGTAGATCTACCCCTATCGATATGAACACATTTATTATAAGGATTAAGTATTTAGAACGCCTATTTACAACACTTTGTAGCATTTTTAGAACACATTTTTGGAACATTTTTAGCATTCTTAGAACACATTTCATATAACACATTTCAATGTGTTTTTTAGTTCAAAGATAACAACAAATTGTGCTCATATTAACAGTATATCCTAAATATTTGAATTCTAAAATAGATTTGTTTTATGAAACGAAAAAAATGTTAAAGTTTCGAAGAATTAAGCGGTCGTTTTTTGGACCTCGCAAATCTTGAATTTCGTCTATGTTAAACCAAAATCTGCAATTTGATTGTACCGCATGAATAATGTATACATGAGCGTATAACGCCTATAATATGATATTCCAATATATGAATATATAAAGGCGGTATATATGTATGTTTTGTAATGTTATTTTTCTCTTAAATTTTCCTACTTTCTTAAGGTTCGATGATTGCTTCGTAAAAAATTCATTATTATTGGAAAGATAAACAATATAATAATTTAGCACAATGTTTAGCTGATTTAAGCGATAATGAATTACATACGTGCAGAGCATCTATATAGTCAGTTAAACGACTTCTAGATTATCTCTCTCGCGTGCATTTGTCATAAAGTCATATGTGAGCAACCTCATAAAATATGCATATTTAATTAATAATTAACGCGCAGACGTGAAAGCAAACTGTATATTTTAATTTAGATAATGCGATTAACAATTAATTAATGCAGTCAGCTAAGAAATTTCGTTCAGCAATTTCTTTACTTATCTGTTGCTATGAAAGTGACTTATCTTAACTTTTAACTTCGAGTTTAGTATAAATCGATACGGTTTTAAATTTGAAGTTTTTGCAATGGCAGTTTGACGTATGTTGAATTTTTTTCTCCAAATAGCTACAATTGAATTCATTAGTGACATCAGATACAAATAACGTATTAATAGTTCAAAATTAGCAGTATTATAAATTTTGAATTTAGATCTTTCTTTAAAAATGACTTATTAGTGCATGATTACATGTTTTTTTTCGGTATAAAATAGCTAGATTTTATTTTTTATCCGATTTAGATCAGTTTTAATGTTTATTTTTTAAATATACTAATATATGTATTTTATAAAAAAATTTACGAAATGTACGTGACACGTATAAATTTTGAATTATCTTATATTTACTCATATTTATAATTATAGAGGACACATGCAATCAATTAGAATATATTAAGGTAAGAAAAGTGGACCAAAATGCAAAAATTGTTACTTAAGAAATTAATTTGAGTTTTAATTTTGAGAAGGTTATGACCCTGTTAATGTATTAACTCCAATCATTAAACACCTTATACCTATGCAGGTACATTTGTACAATTTGAATACACGTGTTGAACACAGTTTTGAATAACACGAGTTTTAGCAATATCTGAAAACTTTTGCAAGTGCATGTACTACATCTCGAGGTAATGTCAAAGCAAGTATATTGATACTCTCGTGAAGCTGCTGCTTGGAATCTCATAAACCTGTCAATTAAGAACAAGGTCTACATAAACTTTCCCCGACTAACGTTAAAGCGTGGCATATTCATTTTCCTAAAACTTTATATTTTAAGAATTAATAGCATCATTACGACCACTTTACTGTCGGATCGAAAGCCCGCCCTGGTTTGGTTTTAAATTTTATGAGCTACCTGTTAGCTTTAACGACACTCGAAGTAAATGGAGAAGTGCTTTTACGGAATCCGAGATGATTGAAGGGGAAAAAAAAATTGAAGACCGGGGAAACCAGAGGGGAAACTCCCATAGTAGAAAAGCTAGAGATCGGTGATGGAAAAAACAACTCCAGCGTGGTTGTCCTTGTGATCGCTAGGGGCGTTCTCATCGCCTCCCGTATCCAAGTCTATTCGGAATAGCTCTTCCATACGTACCGTGTCGTTCCTCATCCAAACCGGTGTGTATACAGTCACGGCGATGCGATTTAACGAGGTCTTCGGCTCCGCTTTCGATGAAAACTCATCGAATTTATGATTCGGGCTCCTGTTTTCTCTTCGTTTCCAACAAAATAGTCACCAAAGTCACTTCTATGCCTTCACAAATTAGCGACTCGGCCGCCTAGCGCGTGCACGTCACAATAGAGGCCATGTGATTCTGTTATTTTTTTGTTTGTTGTTGTTTTGTTTGGAGCATCTTACCAAAGGAGGAAAATATTCCCTCAACGGACTAATTAACATTTGCGAAACATAGATTCCTGCTTGTCAGGAAGGAAATTACTTTAAAAAAAAAGTTTTCCGGTGGGATTTAAACCCGTGAAGTTTGAGCTTTGGTTGGTTTTGTGACCCTGTTTGCTGATGGGTTTGTTTCTCCAATTGGCATCCAGACAAAACTAGAACTTGACAAAAAATTGTAAAACTGCTGGAAAAACGTCACTTTTCTTATTAACGACATTCGTACGGCGTGACGGTGTTCGATCAATTCTAATCGGCGTTTTATGGGAAATTTTCCAAGTTTCGTTGCAACTTTTTGTTTTACCCCCTGCCAACCCTCAAATGGATTATTCATTGAGAAGATTCCGTTCGTGAATGGGATGAATCTCGTTGCTGCTCAACGTTTTTCTCTGGATATTTCTCAATTATCTCAACTATTTCAGTATGAATTGAGACCATGCTCTGTCGAGGACTCATCGCAATCTCCGATACTTGGTAAGTTAAATTTTATTCTTAATTACTGTTCTTTAAGAAGTCACTATTGGTGATCTGAATGATATGGTGGTAAAGGCGACTCCAAGTATTAATTAAATAACGGAAGGTCATGTGGCACGTGTTTATTGAGGCTAGACAACCCCGTGGCTTGCTTGAGAACAAGATCTGACTTAAGCATGTCCTTACGTTTTTTTTTCTGTTTGAGATTCCTACTTACTTTTTCATGCTCAATCATGATTGGGGTTAAGAATCTTTGATAACTGATATGGAACTTCGTAACAAAGATTCATAAACTAAAATTCTTGATAAGTTTCCCTCATTGAAATATTGAGTTTTTGTTAACTTCTCATCTGGGACTTCG
The DNA here is from genome assembly GCA_034698625.1 of Julus scanicus. Taxonomy (NCBI): domain Eukaryota; kingdom Metazoa; phylum Arthropoda; class Diplopoda; order Julida; family Julidae; genus Julus; species Julus scanicus. The sequence goes on along the minus strand of JAQGBW010000786.1, from coordinate 10,663 downwards.
ATTGGGAATGATTTAAAATATCGAATTTAAGGTTACTAACAGCAAAATGTGCTAATGTTGAAATTTCTGCAAGTATCCTGTTTTATATGTGATACTTATTAAAGGGTGTGGTAACTTATCCTTACTATAAGTATAGACAGCCAGTATATCAGTCTTTATGTACTGTTTTCCGGGTGTGGTGATCGTATACACGGTCAATTTAAAAAAAAACCTTACTTAACGATTTTGTTGAGGCAAGTAACTTTTGTAATATGGGTGTGGCTACACTTGTCATTTACCAGTAAGCTATGGGATATGATGATGTGAATACAACATAACTTTTACAGTTTTGTGCTTTATATAGGATGTTGTGGCGAATTTAATATCTTTGGTACGTGATGTGAATTAAGGCGCCGTATCCTAGTATGTCTGTAATATACAATTTTTCGAAAATAACTACTGCTATATCTATATAAAAAATCCATGAAACACCGTAATTATACGTAATTCTTTAAAGGCCAACACTAGTAATTTATATTCTTGTAATCCCTCAGATAACATCATGATGGCAAAGCATTATTCGTGGTGTACCTATAGTTTTCATTGTCTTTGTATAAAACGTGTGCTTTAAGTTAGCTTTTCAAGCGTTTTGATACAATTCACTGGCCTCTTGTCAAGAAGACAAGGAAGTGTATGCGATTAAGTGACAACAAAACCACGAGGCTATAAAGCCAACTTCCTTTTTCTTACCAAGGCTCGTTTCCGTTCTCAATACAAGCAACTGAAGTTTGCTTGTCTGGACGTTCCGAATGAACGGAGATTAAGGTTGAAAATCTGCCTATTTGAGATACATGTATAAAAGTACAGCATCTTCCATTTTCCCCAAAGCCTCGAAATTCGGATATTTACAATCTAAATTTTTAAAACTTTGTCAAGTTGAAAAGCGAGTAAGCAAGTTTTCGGAACAAGATGACACTGAATTTTGTTGATTGCAACACTAACAAACTGTAAATAAAAAAAATGTACATTATTATCATGCAAAAGCCAAACGTTTTTCGTCAGATTTAGTTAATAAATTATTTTGTTAAAAATTTAAGTTTTGATCTCAATGGCACAAAAATTCTTCATGTTTGTCTTCTGAGTCCTGCAAAGCCTTGTATTTATTTTGTTCGCTGGAATACTTTCTTTGCTCTCTCGAATTGTGTAAATAACAGTCCAAAATGTCAAACTTGTCCATGGATAGTTAATGCGGGTAGGCCCTTGAAAGAACTACGAAGCAAACAGTCAGAAAAATTTCAGTTATTCCGTCTTGCCAACGCATTTTCTCGACAAAAAGTTATTCTGAGCAAATCCTTCTGAACTAAACTTTGAAAATAGATAATTGAGCAAACGTGGATTCAACTTGAAACAAATGTAATTTTCATGACATATATTTGTAGTGATAGATAATCTTAATTTTTAGAGTGAAAATGTGCTTTTGGTTGCCAAACTGCTCAATTTTTATACCGTCATGAATAGGCCAACCTGTTATGCTATTTTTGTGCAAATGTCTCTAAAAGTGCAATCAATAATAGCCACGTACACGACCTTATTTATGCGGGAATCCTTCAGCTTATATGTTAAAGGCAATCTGATATGTGGGCCACTATGTTGCTCTATATATAATAAAACAGGAGGATTAGGTTTTAGGTTTCTGCTGTGGAGCTCAGGTAGCTTCTACAAAAGCGACATTGGTAGTTTGGATTTAGGACAGATATAAAACCCCTCCATTACTTTGCCTGTGTTTGATGAGCGAAGGAAAATTTGATTGACCTTCATATATTCGTTCTTGTAAAGGCGTGGTTCGTTGTTATATAGACATCTTCCTCCACTCACTAAATTCATTTTCTATAAGATTCGATTTACAGACACGGCCTACTTCGAATACCATGGCAATTGCGTTTGTTTGAATTCACTGCATAAATTGGTCTGGATTTAATATTAAACTTGTAATCATTTTTTGGTAATGCCAAATGGTTCCTGTTCAAAGCAATTACGAAGTTGCGTAGGCTGTAAAACTTATTTTTTAATTTTTCTGGAAAAAGATAAAATGATGGTATTTTTCATGGAATTATAAGTTCATATTGCGTTTTTATCCTACCCCTCATTTGTTTCAGATATTATGTATTGAAGAACAGATATTAATATAATAAATGATAAAATCAGTTATCTAAAAATACAAGAAAACATTCTGAAAAACTTTTATGGAAAACTTTATTGCTTGGTGTGAATTCAACATGTTTAATGTGCTCTTAATTCCCATGCTAATCGCGTTATAATGATTTATGGTGTTGCTCCTTAAGTATAAGTTCTACATGAAATAAAGATGTCTTTGTAATTAAGTCAACTCTTTTATGAGGTTTGGTTTATTAATGTACTTCACGGTTTTAATTTTTTTATGTTACGTTTAGGTTATAAGTATGTTTGATTACAGTTATGTAGTTCTTAAAAGTAACCAATAAATTTTTATTCAAAAATATATAAATGTATCTAGTAAATATGATGTATCATGCGGAGCTCCCATTGAGAAACTAAAATGCATTTTGAAATACATTTTGAAATTAATTTCAGTGCCTCAATTTACATTCATTTCTTTTCCACGTGGAACGAAATTTGAAATTGGACGGGATATTTTTTAATTTAAAAAAAAATAATATATAAGAGGTAATTGCAATGAAGTAAAAGTTTGAATTACACTGAGAACCACCGTAGCGTTAAATTTGTACATAATATTAAGAAATTAACTTTAATCCCATTATCACTTAATTTGTTTGGTGCGCTGTGTCGTTCCAATTACCTTTTTCTGTATATTTCAAGAGCCATTACGGCCTTAATCTAATGAATCTTAAAAACAAAACAATGAGCTAAAATGACAGTCACACCCAGTTTCGCTTCTATCCATTGTTTATGATTTACATTTTGGCATCTATTTAATTTTGTGAAGAAATGCTTAATAATTCAAAAGATGATGAGAAATTCGTGCATAGAGAGAAAACTCCCAATGGATTGCAAGCACGCCAGTTCGATTAATAATCCTGCTGAATTAGGTTATATTTTGAAGAAAGCACTTTGGCAGTGACTGAGAATCGCGGGGATGAAACCCTACAGGGACCGGTCACGAAATACGGTATCATTTTATGGCATATAACACAGTTTTCACCAAAGTCATACCGTATATGATATAGTAATATAAGAGTTTGCCCGAGCAGTACACTTTTCCTCTCCATGACGTCATAGTAAATTGTTATGCTTGCTTTTCTACTTGAAACGTTAATGCCATAATAAATATTATCCTTAAGATGAAAGACCTCGAAGATGAGGTCAGATCGTAGGAAATGGGTTTTATGATTGAAAATAGTGCGCGAAGGTTGTTTGAAAAGTATGGCTAAAACTCCTCGCAAATTATCGAGAAAACCGCAGGTGGTTTTAGTAATAAGCACATTGATTAGTTTCTGCTGTCGACAAATATTTTAATTATGCATAACAAACGAGTGAATCATGTGATAATGACAACATTAATATTACTTGAAAGTGTCAACATGGGCATGTTTTATTGTTTTTGTCAACAGATATGTAAAAGATTATACAGTGGAACCTCGGTTTACGAACTTAATCTGTTCCTTGACCCTGTTCGAAAAGTTCGTGATCCGAATCAATTTTTCCCATTGCAATTAGTGTAAATCAAAATAATGCGTTCTTTGTCCTAGAAATATTTTTTAAAACATGTTATGGCTTGTATGTGTGGAAAGTTTTGTGTTGTCTGTTAAGAATGAGCAACAAAAAATATAATTTGGGCACCATGGTTAAAAATTACATTTCAGAGACCTAATAATAAAATGTTTTTTTTCATAGTTTAGTAAAAGTGTAAAATCCTCCTTTATTTTGTAAGAGATAAGTACATTTATCCATAACCTTTAATTGGTTGATTGACCACAATCAAACTAATCTTGCCGAAAAGTACTTAAATAAAATTTTATTGCCCTAAAATTAATGTATATATCAAATACATCTTTTTTTGTTTCTGTTCTTCTTTGTATGTACATATATGTACATTGACAAAACTATTAGACGACATTTTTTAAGAAGAATTATTCTCTATTTATTAAAATACAGTAACCCTTATCAACCACATTAAATTTGCATGACATTATATATACATGTGCTCCGTGCGTGCGTGTTCGTGAACTGAAGCATCGTTCGTGAAGTGAAACAACAGGTGGTGTTCGCAGGTCGATTTGTTCGTAAACCGAGTTTCCACTGTATTTTCTGAAGACAACCTCTTCCAGAAGTTCAAAACTTAATTATAGTTGTGGATATTTTAAGAATCCAATGACTGTGCCATCACCAGAGCTAAAAAGTGATCATTTTATACTTGAAGTTAATTGGTACCATTACATATCATGATACCGAAGACCATTGTATATTAATGATGGATTGATGCAACCCTCCAGCAAAGACTCGTTTTATCATTGTTTTTCCTAATAAAAAAAATGAGTTTGCCCGCAACCCGCCACCAAGAGAAGACTGAATTACCGTAATGGAGGTTTACATTTCAGCCATTATCCTGACAAGGAACCCAATGATTTCAGCAATAAAATGCATTACTACTGCCATTCCAGTTATAATTAGCTGAAACGCTATATCAGTTTGGCAACATGACTCGTCTGTTGTGTGAAAGCATTAATGGCGCCTGTTTGAAATTAGCACTGTCATCAAACTACCTTGCCCATGTCGATAACATCGTATTTGCTCATTTCAAAGGAAGAATATGGTGCTTTTGCTATCTAAAATATCCGTTATTACCGAAATTATCTTGGCGAACATACTAAGATATACAAATAACTTTTTCAGCCTTGCACTCCGATTACAACTGTATTTGAAGACAGATCGAATCACATTAAGAAATAATTAGCTAAAAATTTAGTTCATACAATTTGTAATTTGTAACAAAAACTGTTATTATAACTCATGAACTTTGAGCATAAGTTGTGCACATTACATGTGCTTCAAATTGTGTAATATAGGATGTGGTAAATTTATTTTTTGTTTCAATTGAGCCAATTTCTTCAAATAAGCTGCTCGATAGCTAATAAGTTATCAACTGTTTCAGATAATTCTAAAAAAAAATTATGCGTAATTAGGAAATTTCAAAGTTTATGAAAAATGTTATGCTATATTATGAGATGTTAAAAAGTATAAACTAAAAGTATGTTAAGTGTTAGAACAGGTACGAGCTAATAATTCAAATTGTTATTGCAGACAAACTGAACTTTCTATAAGATGTAGCAATCAAGTTTAAGTGATCATATTGTGATTGCTTAACAAACTTGAACCCCAGAGACATTCTGCAATTAAAATAAGACAAGTTTCCTTTCGATTTTCTCAACTGCTTTAAGCTGTCGATTAGAACGAGCAATTCGTAATCCATCATTTTTCATAATTAATTGCCTAAGACATTCTTGAATACGAGTCTTTATCGGATCTTTACTTTCTTACTTAAGCTTTTAACATTAGCATTCTTATTTTAGTAAAAATGTTGCTGTCATTTTGCGATGGTTCTGGTTTGTGCATTTCAGTCGACTGTAGAAGGATGAAATATTGATTGCGTAATTATCATTATCTAAGCTATTTTTTTCCCAAATGTCAAACCGCAACATCAAGGAACCACATATGTGAATCAATATTCTGGAGTAAAGAAATCCCCTGAGCGGAATAAACGTGGAACAAGATGGCTTCTCTTTAATGCATTTCTGATGCGTTCTTTAACATTAGTTAACATTTTTAGATGTGATAATTTTTTATATTTATTCCGCCTATTAAGAAATTATTAGATTGGAATGAGATTTAATAATGCTATCAGTTTTCAAACAGCTGTTGCCGTTGCCACATGAATAATATACCATAGCTTACTGAAACTTCTGATAGAATTTCATGAATTTCTAATATACCGCACGAGTACAGTGGAACCTCGGTTTACGAACACCACATGTTGTTTCGCTTTACGAACGTCTCTGTTTACGAACAAATTGGATTACGAACACCACATGTTGTTTCGCTTTACGAAGATGCTTCAGTTCACGAACACATTTCTCTGGACCACCAATCAAACGTCCAATGGGAAATATTGATTCGGGTTACGAACTTTTCGATTCACGAACAGGGTCAAGGAACGGATTAAGTTCGTAAACCGAGGTTCCACTGCATTTATAAATCAACAAATAATAATTGAAATTAGGATTGTTTCTGTGATCAATTTTTTTCTTTGATAAACGTTTGAAAAAAATGAGAATTTTCTCTTAAGAGCATTGAAACGAGCTTTGGCTATGCTTTCAGATTGGTGTCATGTATTTTAGATCGTATTTTATTCTGATTGCAGCCATTTATTATCTTTGCTTTTTTTAGATTCGTAATGGCTAAGGCCACTATATCGTTGAACTTTTTGAGAGATTTATTTATTGGTAAATTGAATAGTTGTCAGCAGTCAGCAGCTATCCCCCTGCCTTCTGAACCGCGTGAATTCTTCGCCTTTGCCACCTGGGTCGCATTCAGGTCAATCAATAAGTTTCACATTAACGAGTCATACGTTTAAAGCTAGAGTTCTTGGCTGTAATCGAGGACATTATCAAAAACCACAAAATGTCCTATTGTTGTTGAACAAAATAAACGGAAATGATAAACAATGCCACGGGCGATTAATAACATTTCAATTTACAGAATAATTTATAAAGTTAATTCCATAAGCTTTTATGGACATAATGAGTTTTATTTTTCATTTATTATTTTATCACTTTCATTGATTTGCAGTGAAGTTTCCTAATAATGATTGGTGTTGACATTTAACTTTATAATGGCTTGTTGTTGGCAAGTTTCCTAAATGGAATGGTATTTTCGCTGATAACCACTTACAATTCTATCTATGAACATTTCGGATTTATAACTAATCGTCTCAACAGATTTCTTTCATCAAATTGGAATTTTATATTCGTTAATCGCGATGTAAATCGGATCATTTTATGTTTAAATTACGATTCAAACTTTAACCACACATTGAAAACTTCACAGATGCCAATTTCCTTTACCATTAATATGTTACAAGTTTTATTTAGATGATAAAAACGATGAAAAACACTTGTAAATATTAAGAAAATTAATAGCAGGTTTATGTAGTTTTTGGTTATTTCAATTCTAGTTAATGTGATTTTGAAATTGCCACTGCACTGGTTTAAATGAGCAACGTCCTTGCATGAAGTGAGAAGAAATTTATTGATTAAAGTGGGAACTACTTATTTTTCATGAGTTTTATCCGTTTCGAATTTCCTAACAGCACATTCTTACTGTCAAGCAAAAAGTATTGGAAATGGCTCTCTGTTAAATTAATTGTCCGGTTTTCATCCAGCTTTAGTTTTCAGTCTGTGCCAAAATGGTATTTTGACGGAAATCATTAGGTGGCTAGCTCGAAGAGTTTGTTTAGGATTACGTTTCTTAGCAACTTGTAATGACGAAAGCCGGCATGGAATTCTTATCTATATATATTGCAGCTTGAAAAATAATATGGCCCTGTGAATAATTGGCATTCCTGCAAAGACATCATACGTATTAAAATACTTTAATCTTAATTAATTTTAAACCAGCATAAAAAGATAGTGATAAAAAGTATGTATACAAGTTGAAAATATACAATGTACATATATAAAATCCGTTTTTATCTAATTTAGAACATTGTATATTGCTTATTTTTTGGTATATATGAATTTTATATTTCCTAAAAATATGGGATACCAACCAGCGTTCAAACACAACGTTAACATAGACGACGCCATTTTCCCCATAAATATTAATGTCAACACCATTTCCAACTGTCTTTTATCTATATTTCCATTCCGCCCACAATTTATAATGATTCGATGAAACATAACGTTAAGGCAGTGCTATAGGACATCTAGAAAGTGGTTTTCAGGTATCGGTTTATGCTATATACGCTGTATTTCAATAATATAACTCCTTTTCTACCTTATCTTTGCAGCTGAATGATCTCAATTTATTGCTGTATCATCGCTTTGGTCCTAGAAATAAAGCGAAGAGAACAAAAAAGGGGAACGATCCAATGAACCTAGCTTATCGATTCTTTACGAATTGGTTTTCGTATCGATCCATTCCAGCTGAAATTGATCAAATCGAAAACACTAACACATAACTCTGGAGGACGACAACGCTAGATGGTGCTGGCACCCAAAAACCAAGATGGCCCTCTATAGTTGTCTGTTGCTTGAACACGATAAAAAGTACTCTAGAAGCTCCTCAATGACGTCATTTTGTTTGAAACCATGGAGGGAAACTGGATCAGCAACCGTTTCCGAGACTTAAAAGATTCCCTTGTGAAAGATGACGCAATTGTTCCTCCTTCAGCAGACATGAGAACTTCTGCAGAAATAGCCGCCATTTTTAGTTGAATTTTATTTCCATTTTTATTTTGTTTGTTTTTTGGAGTTTAATCACTCTATCTCTCTACTCGCTACATTCCTGAAATTCTACTGTCACCATGACATCGCTTACTGTTGCCTACACCATTTTGACTGGTTAGTAACAGTAAGTACACCCCCTTCGATGGAAAAATGTCGTTTGGAGATAGTGCGGCTAGTGGGGTGAAAATCAAAGATGGTAGTGCATCAGCTAAACCCGAAGGTGAAATGGATGCTTTGTTGTTGGGCAGGACGAAGGTAAGAACCTCAAGCACAAACTTTTACCAAATTCCTGATTTTGGATCCTGTACAAAACAATAATAGCATGTTTCTTGAAGGATATTTTTTCAGCGCCATCTTGATTTGGCTATGGGGTTTCAAAGGAAAAACACGTCAGAATTATTGTTTATGTTGTATCCTAATTGGGTAGAAAAAAGTTGAGGAATTCAGAATTTTGTACATTTCTTTAGAAATGCACATTTTTTGGACTTTATTTTTGGGAGCGCAAAGTTGACATTGGCAAGTTGGAGTATTCTGAAAAAAAGTCATCTTGCTATTGTTTACTTTCACTGCGCCATCTTGATTTGAGCTATAGGGTTTCAAAGGAAAAACGTCAGAATTATTGTTTATGTTGTATCCTAATAGGGTAGAAAAAAGTTGAGGAATTCAGAATTTTGTACATTTCTTTGGAGATGCACATTTTTTGAACTTTATTTTTGGGAGCGCAAATTTGAAATGGGCAAGTTGGAGTATTCTGAAAAAAAGTCATCTTGCTATTGTTTACATTCACTGCGCCATCTTGATTTGGGCTATAGGGTTTCAAAGTTTAAAACACGTCAGAATTATTGTTTATGTTGTATAGGGTAGAATGTTGTAAAGGAAAAAAAGTTGAGGAATTCAGAATTTTGTACACTTCTTTGGAGATGTACATTTTTTGGACTTTATTTTTGGGAGCGTAAATTTGAAATGGGCAAGTTGGAGTATTCTGAAAAAAAGTCATCTTGCTATTGTTTACATTCACTGCGCCAGTGGTGTCCTATTTTGAACTATTTTTTGTATGCACATGACCTAGTTTCCATTTTGAGTTGGACACTATTTTGTAGCTCATTAAGCATATTTTAAGAGTTTGACGAAAAATTGGTTTTGGACATTCATTGGCCGTATTACGTTTTAGTAGCATGTAGCGGACTACTTTATGTGATGCTTAACTGCTTCGTGCACCATTTGGTTTACATATGAAAATGCCACCACAACACATTTATGCCGTGTTTTTCCCCCAGAAAATATGGAACATGAAGGGATTTGAGCAAAGTGTTGTTGGGTGAATTTCCCTCTGGAGTTTCGCAATGATTTATCCGTTGGTCGTTCATAAATGTTTTGGTCACCTGGGTCTTAGACGATCCGTTATCCCTTGCTTCGCTGCCTTTTTCCACTGTTTACTTGTCATGAAAGCGCTGCCTTGAATCTAATTTATCCCGTTATGGTCAATACACGAAAGTTGCTAACCGTAACAATTGCTTGTATGCACTGTCATAAAAAGATTGCACATAAGCCTCATCAACAAATTAAGATGGCCGAACAATCCACTAATCACACAGCTAAGAACGCACCTGACCATCGTTCAAAGAGGGAAAACAGAAATTATATGATTAACACTTATCCTGAATTATTTGCACTCTAGTGATATTCTATAGATGATGGTGCTGTTGAAAAAGTTCTGACAATAATGTGAATTGGAAACTTGATTAATGCAACATTTAAGGCTACATTTAGTCCAATACCATACGTACTTACAAAAATGAGTATCTGTATATCTGAAAGCACGTGGAAATGCTCTTAAGTAGATTGGAGTATTTTACAATTGGATTTAGATAAATTGTGGTTGTTATTTTTAGCTCATAAACTATAGGTGTCTCTCGGGGGTCACTCGGTTGACCATCGTATAATTTTGCCTGAAGCAACAGCTAGCTTCGGGCAACGAACACATGCATTCAACAAGTTGACTTATGGATTTTAAAATAATTTTTCCTCGCTGTTGAATTAGCGCACGTTTTATATATTTTGCTTTGAAAAGGTCCCACGAGAAGGAGACTAACTTCATTAATACAGTGGTACCTCCCTTACCGGACACTCCCGAATAACGGAAACCTCTAAATAATAGACATTTTTAACAGTCCCAGTCCTTT